>ML826828.1:67044-87596 GCA_009831015.1 Picea engelmannii
AATACCAACAATCTGTGAGAGCTTTATACGAGCATACAAGGCTTTATTTCTGTGTTCACCAAGAGGCTGAATGTGCCACTGAGACAAATACAAAAACTGGTATAGTGATGATCCTTGCACAAAAAAAATAGAAGTAGAAAAGAGAATAGAGAAAATGAGGGTTTGCTGCTGCTGCTGAAGAAATCCCACCAAGAAACAATGAAGAAACCCTGCTTATATAGAACCATGAGGGTGCGTATCCCAAGAAAAGCTTCTCCTCATGCCATGCTTGCTAAAGAGTAAAGTGAAGTGATGTGGCCATGCGCGCTAAAGAGTAAAGTGAAGTGATGTGGCCATGCGCCTCAACCGATGATGAGTGTAACTCCTGTGGATCTGAAGAAAAACAATGAGAAGTCTATGTGCTCTGAGTTTAACTGAGGAGTAACAGGGGGAAGAGAATCATCCATGCGCATTAAGGAGTGAAAGGAGATATGCACATGAGCTAAATAGAGGAATGTGCCTTAGGAGAGTGGAATAAAGGGAGAATGTTAAATTCTTCTAACCCAACTCCCAACAATTGATTCCCAATAAAATTAATTATTGAATAAA
The DNA here is from genome assembly GCA_009831015.1 of Picea engelmannii. Classification (NCBI taxonomy): domain Eukaryota; kingdom Viridiplantae; phylum Streptophyta; class Pinopsida; order Pinales; family Pinaceae; genus Picea; species Picea engelmannii. The sequence goes on from ML826828.1 coordinate 67,633, forward strand.
AGAACAGCTCAGTTATTAACGAAACATTATGGCAGAAGCAAAAAATTGGAAACCAAACACATTGCACATGAAATATTCCGGATAAAATCCCTCGGAAAAACCCCGAAGGGAAAACCAATATTGTGAGATGTTTATTATTATTAATCTGGGTTCTCGTCTTGAGATAATGGCCCACCTGAGGAATAATACAAAACAACAAATAACCAAGCCTTACAAACCTTAAGATTAGTCCTTTGATCTTGCTGGTTAGCTGCTATCTCCCTTGCTACCGCTTTGCTCCTTTCCTTGAACCCTGCCTTGCACGCTTAGATGAAAGTCCTTCATCCAATCAATGAGATCTCACTCTCTCATTCTGTGTGTGTCTACTCCTCTCACTTAGGCTGATTGACTGTGTGTGTCTGACTCAGTGAAGCCCTTGAACAACTCCCATGCTCCTATCATATGACATGTGGCTCCACTATCTATCAGCCATGCACCAACTGATATGGTGCTTGAGGAAAGATGGGAAACAAGTAAGAATTCTTGCTCAAACTTTCTGGCCTCATTGTCTGAGCCTTTGCCGACACAATTAGTTCTGGTTGCATCCTGTTTCTGCCCTTCTTCCTCTCCAGACACTGTGAAACACAGTGTCCCTTCTTATGACAATTAAAACACTTGACTTTATTTAGGTCCTTCCCTGTGCCAGCTTGTGAAGATGAATCTCCACCTCTGTTCTTCCTGACCTTCCCCTTGCCCTTCTTTGCATGACTGGCAAGTGCAAGGTTCTCCTCATCACCATCCTCCTGTGGGCCTCCTAGAATCTCTCGACGAGTCTCCTCCTGGATGCAATCATCCCACAATCGGTTGAAGTCCAAGTCTTGGTGAAACCATTCAAGGCCACTCTCACTAACTCCACATTTATAACTGTCTCGCCGACTGCCCCTAGCTGATCACGAACCTGAGTGATCTTGGTGAACCGTGAGATAAATGGTCATTGAATCAGTCACTAAATTGGTGTTCCCGAGTCGGTCCCTTAATACCATCTTCCGATTCTCGTTATTACTCTGAAACATATTTTTCAGAGTTGAGAACATCACATTGGCTGACTTTTTCTCAGATAGGTGAGGTACAAGATGACCCCCCATTGAATCTAAGGCCATCCATATTGCCTTGGCCTCCCTTGCCTCATGCTTTTCCAACTCTGTAGGATCTATTAGTGCGGTCACTTCGGTATTTGTATGACTCCAGAGTCCATTTTCCTTCAAGAGAAACGTGATCCTCGCTTTCCATGGAAGAAAGTTAGAGGCACCCTCCAACTGGTCCTCATACCTCAAACCAACTGCTGCCATCTCCAAGATCTAAATTTTTTTGGTAACACAATCTGTTGAAAATATGTGTCTAGTCCTTCAGGTACAAAAATCGAAGAATTTTTTCGGTTGCCCAGATCCTTGCTTGGGACCTCCTGCCCAAACCTATTGCTCGTTGCCCACTGCTCGGACCTGCGGTTGTGTGCGGTTGTTACAATGCTATTGGTTGCTACGGTGACTGTGGCCCCCCCGCAGCTGCTCCTTGGCGGCTGCTTCCTGCTGCTTGTCGGTTGGCTAGTGACCAACCCGTCTTCACCTCTCGGCAGCTGGCTTTACAGACCGCGACCTTCTCCTTGCGGTGGCTGCCGTTGCTCCTAGTGCTCGCGTCTTCACCACGTCTTGTCGCTGCTACAGTCCACGCAGATTCGCCCAACAATCTCATCCCCTGTGGCTGCTACTTGTCGGCTCTCCTCTGTTGTAGCACTTGCGGCCAATACACACCACACGACCCTACCTTCTTTGCAAGCTACCACCGCCAGCTGTTATCTTTAGTCGCTCAGCCTGCGACTTCAACGCTTCTCACGTGGTCGTACGTTATACAACGACTGCTGTACAGTTTGTACGGTGGCCGTACAACTGTATGACCTCTCTTTTTCCCTTATTTTTTTATTTACTCGTCGTAGCCTGCAAACAAATCACGACCATGCAACATGGTTTCTTCTTTTAGAACCACTACTCTGATACCATATTAAATTCTTCTAATCCAACACTCGATAATTAATTATGAACAAAAAGTAATTATTGAATAAAAGCACAATTGAGTTATTAACGAAACATTACAACAGAAGCAAAAAAATGGAAACCAAACACATTGCACATGAAATTTTCTAGGTAAAAACCCCGAAGGGAAAACCAATACTGTGAGATGTTTATTATACAGCCTGAGTGGGCCTAATGGTTAAGAACTTGTGTTTCCTCTTAAGAGGTCACAGGTTCAAATCCAGAGGGGGGTAGGGTATGTATACCTTCGTAGACTTTACCAGTCAAATTGCTGGGCGGAAGAGGGTCCCTTGTCCTGCAAACAAGGGGGTCTCATACACCAATTTGGTGTGCTGGCTTGGCCATGACCTTAAAAATAGATTATTATTATTATTATTAATCCGGGCTCCCGTCCTAGGATAATGGTGCACTCGATGAATAATACAAAACAACAAATAGCTTAGCCTTACAAACCTCAAGATCAATCCTCCGATCTTGCTGGTTGGTTGCTATCTCCCTTGCTGCCCCTTTGTTCCTTTCCTCAAACCTTGCCATGCACACTTGGATGAAAGTCCTTCTTCACCCAATCAATGAGATCTCACCCTCTCACTTTGTCCTTCTTCACTCCTTTCACTTAGGTCGCCTTTTATAACCTCCCCTAGATCTCCAAAGTGATCAAAGGCTGAGATTAAATCTCATCTTCACTTTATGATCTAATGGCTAGGATTTAATTTAATTCACTAATGCCAAATACTTAGGCATTTAATTAAATTAAACTCACATTGATTACAAAAGTACATTCACTTTAATAAGGTGAATCTCCTAAGTTTTGAGAGGTATTAAGGACAACTCCCACGTAGAAGTACCTGTCTGATGCTACATACATCAACAAACATACACATGAGTTAGGAAGACATGCACACCGGGGAAATGGGAGTTAAGCGAGAAGAAAGAGGAGACGTGCATGAGAGAGAGGAAGGAAAACATGGTGCATGGGATGAAAGAGGGAGATGAGTGGAATAAAAGGGAAACGTGTACCTGAGTAAAGAGGGAGTATGGAATAGGAAGGGAGAGATGCACATGAGCTAAAAAGGGAGTATGGAATAGAAAGGGGGAGATGTGCATGAGTGAAGAGGGAGTTAAATGAGGGAGAGAGAAGATATGCACATGAGTTAAGGAAGACATGCGCATAGGAGAAGGGAGCTAGGTGAGGGCGTAAGAAAGGAGGAATGAAGTGGAAGAGAGAGAGAGTGAAACTTCAGTTAACTCAACCATGCAAATTTGTAACCTACTCCATGTGCCAACTCATTTTAACTCAATGCATGCGCCTTGATGTCTTCATGCATGCGCCTTGATGACTCAACCATGCACGCGCCTTGATTTTTCCATTTGTCACTCGCATAAATTGCCACATGTCATAACCTGCAACTACCACATGTCATCCTGCATGGAGACCATACTTGCTAATAATAAACATTGCTAAAAGTAGCAGACTGCTCAAAAAATATGAGAAGACCCAAAATGTCCGGAACTGCTAGGAGAACACTGCCAAGTATAGTACGCCTAAAAATAGGCACTACTAAAAGTAGAAATTCCTCGCATGTTAATAAAAATAGGCTCATTGGGTTCGATTTTTTGCAAGGAACCCAAATATGTGCTTGGAATCACTATCTGAACCCTGGAACTCCACATGCTAAAAATAGTAAGTGCTTGCATGTCGTCTGAAAATGGTTCACTGGAATCGTGAGCTCGCAAGGATTTCGAATATACGATTAAAACTGCCATGCAGACTTTTGGACTCTATTTCCTAAAAATTTGGAAAACTTCCAAAAATAACCATCTCTCTTGAGTCCATGAAAAGCTTGTGCAACCTTTGTCTCTGAAACAAGAAAACATCACTAAACAAATCCTCTACCTGAAATCATACGGGAACCAACCTTGGCTCAAGCAAAGCTATCTCTGGGAAAACTGTTTGACTGCTAGCAAAATAGAACATGCTAGCCCTTAACCCTCAGGATTTGCAAGTGAGAAAATCCAAGGGTTAACAAGTAGTAGACTGACTCAATTTGTACACTTCACACTAGCTCTCTGGTATAATGTTTATGTTTCTCAATATGCTTAGTTCTAGCATGAAGATCTAGATTCCTAGTTATCTTGATTACACTTTGTGTTGAAATATTGTAAGTTGTAACGAGGACACCTGTCTTGGCTTAGGCAAGGTGTCATGCAAAGACAAAGACACTAGAAGTTAAAGTCATTTAAATTTTTCCCAAGTCTAACTTAGGCAAATGGGTTTAATTAATTTGATTAATTGTCATTTAAAATTTTCCTAAGTCCAAACTTAGGAAATGACAATAATTAATCATTATCAATTAACCACTTGTTAGAAGCTTCTTTGATCTTATTTGGAAAGTCAAAGTTAGTTTCAAATTAGATCGTCGCCATTTATTTGTCATGTTGGGGATTTAATCTCCACCATCCAATCACTTAGCTGAAGATTTAAAAGCAAGAGGGTGGCTTGAGGAGAATCATATCGATTTGACACCAAGGGTTCAGCTGCAAGTCGAAGGTGTGACTTAAGAAATTCATTTAGGTGTGTTTCAACAATGAGAGGGAGATAGGAGAGGGTTCTGCCTCTCATCTTTCATATCAGCATGAGCACTAGTGAGGAAGAGGCCGAGACTCGGGTGATTGCAAAGTCAAGTGATAGTGATCTAGCAAGGGCTGTGAGGCTGAGACCAAGCCAACCGTAAGTAGGGTGAATCCATGGAGGTTAGGGCCGAGTTGCAAACACATATTAAAGTGGAGGAGAGGCCGCATCCATCTCAACAATAGATTGATCCTGTAGGAGGGGGTTGTGAGCGCAGCCTAAGCGACAGATTCATCCATATATCTCGCTGGTAGCAGAGCCGAGTAGGGCTGTAGCTGTTGAGGCCGAATTTTTGGAGTCTTGGGCTATAAAATCAAAACAGGAATTTTCTGTGGGACGTGTGCCATGTTAGGGCCACAATTTTTTATGTAAAATTTGCACCTTTAGGACTATTTGCTGAAGCTAAATAAAACCCTTGTTAGCTGGTTTTCCTCGGAGTTGGGGTTTCCAGGGTATCTCTGGTGTCTATTATATTGTGTGTTTGGTTTCTATTAATTTTGCTGTGCTTTGCAAGGTTATTATAACTCGGTTATATTTCTGTTATAGATCAGATTTAGAATTTGTTGTTGTTCTTTAGATCTGGGTATAAAAATCTATTGAAATAGAAATTAAGTTTGTTGAGTTTGAGGAAAAATAACATGGTATTAGAGCTTTGCCTCTGAGAAGGAAACCAAGGGTTTGCACAGGATATTACAGCCAACAAGTATTCTTCAGATATAGGAGGTTGTGACATAAGGGTTTTGCATAAATGTTTATTTCAGGTATTAGATTTGAGGATAGGTTTGTTATATGATCACTCCCTCTTAACTAGGAAGGTATCTATCATCATCTACAACATCAACAACAACCTGCCATATGATATGGAAGAATGTCTTCCCGATGTTGTCCAAACATCAACACTCCCTCTCAACGAGGGAGACATTCTTCATCATGCCATGCTTGTCTCTAAAGTATACAAACTTCGCCCTAGACTTATGACACTTGTTTGTCAGTCTTGGGTGATGTCTCTCTCCCACCTGAACCGAGGGGAAACTCCTTCTGCGGCTCCCCCCCTGAGCCAATTGACTCTCTTTGAGATCAGGCTCACTCTCGGTCCGCATGTGACAACATATATCATCTTGAGTCTTTGTTATTCCTTGTCAAATCACCATGACTAGGACAAAGACCACACTAGGGTCATTCACCACAGGTACACCCCTGTGAGTGAATGTTAGCCTGATGCTAACTGACACGTGGAAAGCACCTCAAGCACCTCGAGTCCATATTATTCCTTGTCATGATCAAGGAAGGACTACGCCTGGGCCCATTTACCACAAGTACACCTGTGTGATAAATGTATCCTATCTCCCTTGGTCTGCAGCCCAGTCTAGGAGAAGGTTTGCCCGATGCTTACTTGGGACGTTCACCACAGGTACACCCTTGTGGGTGAATGTCTGCCCGATGTTTCCACACACTGGAGGAACATTATAACTTTATAACTTTACAGAGTGCTATGCCTACCGGAGTAGCCCGATAGGGGTGACAGAGAGTTCGAGAGATATTGAGGGGTTTTATTGGGCCCGACTTGCATCGTTCATCATCAGGATCCATTCCGCACAGTTTGGTTTTGGTTTCGTTGCATTCCGACGATTTTCGTAATTTTGAGTTATTATGGGTCATATCTTAATTAATTTCACTAAGAAGGTCATAATGGGCATATTACTTGGAGAAACCTCTTATTGTAATATCTCATCGGAATCGGGAAGAAGAGCACTACAGGATAAGATGATGAGAAGTGACTTTCAGTGGCCGGAGAAGCCATAGGGATGGATAAATCACTTTTTATAGGTAAAATGACTAATTAATTAATTAATTAAGTGCTTTAATCAAGAATTTATTTTTTCAAAAATCACTTTCATTCGGGGTTAACCAAAATCATCCCTAAAACGATACGAATTTGGTCGAAATGGGCCAAAGATTGTCTCAACGTTACGAGCGCTCGGGAACCCACTTGCATCTCTCAAATGGGTATAAAAAAATTATTTTTTATTTTTAAACCCATGATTCCAATTCTTCTAAATAGCCTTCATTCGGGGCTGGTCAAACTTGGGCCTAAAATGACCCGAAGTAGAGAAAATGGGGCCCAAGAACTACACGTTTTCGCTCGTAATTAGGACCACATGTACAACACTCAAATGGGTATCCAAATATGATTCCATATTTGCAAATGAAAAATTTTGCTTTTCAAAAATCACCTTCATTCAGGGTTATCCAGAATCAACCCAAAAACGACACGAATTTAATCGAAATGGGCAAAATATTGCCTCAACCTTCCGAGCGCTCGAGAACCCACTTGCATCTCTCAAATGGGTATCAAAAAATTATTTTGTATTATTAAACCCATAATTCCACTTCTTCCAAATAGCCTTCATTCAGGCTGGTCAAACTTGGGCCTAGAATGACATGAACTTGAGAAAAAGGGGCCCAAGAACTACACGTCTTCTCCCGCAATCAGGACCACATGTACAACTCTCAAATGGGCATCCAAATATGATTTCGTCTTTGGAAATGAAGTATTTGTTGTTTCAAAAATCACCTCCATTCATGGTTAACCAGAATCAACCCCAAAAACGACACGAATTTGATCGAAATGGGCCAAAAACTACCTTCACGTTGCAAGTGCTCGAGAACCCACTTGCATCTCTTAAATGGGTATGAAAATATATATATATTTTTTAAAACCCATAATTCCACCTTTTATAAATAGCCTTCATTCGGGGCTGGTTAAACTTGGGACTAAAATGACTCGAAGTAGAGAAAAAGGGGCCCAAGAACTACATGTCTTCACTCACAATTAGGACGACGTTTACGACTCTCAAATGGGTATCAACCCTAAAACGATACGAATTTGATCAAAATGGGAAAAAGAATGCCTCAACCTTACGAGAGCTCGAGAACCCACTTGCATCTCTCAAATGGGTATCAAAAAATTATTTTAGATTTTCAAACCCATAATTACACATTTTATTAATAGCCTTCAATTAGGGTTTCATCAATGAATTAGGGTTTTGGAAAGCTATAAGAGAAGAGTCAGCGACCTAATTCATCATTATGCAGATTATGACTTGTCATCGAGGAGAAGAGGCGCATCTCAGGAGAGATAGTTCAGTGGATTCCAGGAGGAAGACACCAGTTGGCTGATTTCGGTGTTGAGAGACACACCCTAGTCACCGGGAAGATCATTCAGGTCTTCCATCATTCTTCAGCAGCAATTACACAGTGTTCAACAGCAAGGGCACATTCATCCAGAGTGAGGGCGCAACTTCTGAGAGGGTTTTTAGTCGACTTACCCCATCCAGGGGGAATTTTGAGATTTCCCTTCGACCCATTTGAGAGGAGGGCAAGCCGTATTTTTTGCCTGGTTCCTCATCAGATTCCGACGGAGGAATCAACTAGAACGCATTTTCCAGACTTGGACGTGCGACGCTTTTGGCGGGCACATTTGGGGTTCCAGAGCGAGCATCAGACCAGATTCAGGGAAACCCTCCCAACCCATTTCCCAGTAGACCAAGGCAGTCGTTTTGAGACATATCTCGTCCGATTCCGACGGTGAAATCACTAGGACGCATTTTGCCAGAAGAAGAGGGGCGCATTCCCCCATGGGTATCAATCCGGGGTCCAGATTCATCAGCAGAGGGATCCGACAGATACCAGTACTGAGGACTAGAGCAGGGCGCATCATTTGGGACAGTTTCCAGGTCATTCCGAGAAGTATAGCTCCCAGGGCAAACTTTCCAGACTTCCAGCAGTTACCGTCAGAGCTACCATAGTCCCAGTGCATCCATTGATTCCGTAGTGCTCCCATATTCCGAGTATTATCTTTTAGTTGCTTATTTGTATTTCGGCTAAGATCCTTTGTCTGTTGATCTAGTCAAGTATTGTCAGTTTATTCAGTCGCATTCGACCATTTTGTAAACCACAGAGATATCATAATACAAACTTTGCAGTCCTTTGTCCATTTATTATTTGTATGATCATTTATATGTTGTAAACCATTGATCCTACACACACATTAGCAACGTTTCCTAGACTAGCCAAGTCAAGAACATTACAGAACACTAACACATCGAGTCTTCTATTCTTTGAAGACTATGCTAGGGCCATTCTCCACTGGTCAAATCACCATGACCAATCCTTGGAGAATGTCTGCCCGATGTTGAAACATCAACACTCCCTCTTAGCTAGGGAGGTATCTTTCCATGAAGTCTTCATCTAGTAGTCCACTGACTACTTTGCAATCAACTAGTAACACACAACTACTGTCCAGTGACACACAGTCACTGCCAGTGGTGGTACACAACTACTGTAGTAGCACACAACTACTGTCCAAAGATACACAGTCTCCGCTAGTGGTACACAACCACTGTAGTAGCACACAACTACTGTCCAGAGACACACAATCTCCTCCAGTGGTACACAACCACTGTAGTAGCACACAACCACTGTCTAGAGACACACAGTCTCCGCCAGTGGTACACAACCACTGTCCAGAGACAGAGTCTCCGCCAGTGGTACACAACCACTGTAATAGTATACAACTACTATCCAGAGACACACATTCTCTGCCATAGTCTCAAAACTACGCATGTATCCTGTAGATGTCACGCACTCAACGGAGTGTCATGTGGCTACAAGGACCATTCTTCCTGATCAGGTCGCCATCTGTGCCACAGGAAGAATGTTAGTCTTTTCAGATGCTGAGAGCCACGTCATGGGCTACAGGGACCATTCTTCTAATTTGGTCACTATCTGTGACACAAGAAGAATGTTCGTCTTGTATCTCCCCACTTTGAAGTTTGGTCACTCCTGTGAACTCAGGGAGAAGGACCAATCTTCCCACTCTGGTCACTACTGTGAACTCAAGAAGAGTCCCTGCCCTGTACCGTTCTCCCCACTTTGGTCACTATTGTGAACTCAAGGAGAAGGACCATTCTTCCCACTCTAGTCACTACTTGTGAACTCAGGAAGAATGTCCGTCCTGGACCACTCTCTCCACTCTAGTCACTACTTGTGAACTCGGAGAGAATGTCCGTTCATGGTACAAACCTGGACCATCCTCTCCACTCTTGTCACTACCTGTGAACTCAGAGAGAATGTTCGTCCAACAACACTCCCTCTCAACGAGAGGATCAATCTCCATGAGTCCCAGTTTGTCCCTGAAGTGCACAAACTTAGCTCTAGACAGAGGCTTCTTCAGAATATCAGTTGTTTGCTCATCGATGGAGATATATTGGAAATTTATCTCTCCCTTCTGGACTTTATCACGGAGGTAGTAGTACTTGATCTCTATGTGCTTTGATCTGTCATGGAACATGGGGTTTTCTGAAAGCTTTACACAACTTTGATTATCACAGAATATCACGGTCGATTCTAGCACCTAGTCAAATAGTCTAGAAACTAGCTTACGGAGCCATACTGCTTCCGTACAAGCATCACAAGCTGCAATATACTCTGCCTATGCAGTGTTGAGTGCGACAGATTTTTGTTTCATGCTAGCCCAAGATATCACAGCAGATCCCAAACTGAAACATACACCAGAAGTGCTCTTTCTGTCACTTGCACTCCCTGCCCAATCGGAATCCGTATATGCCTGCAGCTGTACATTGCTGTTTGAGACATATCTTAAACCATAATTTAGTGTGCCACACAAATATCTCAAAGTGTGCTTTGCGGCTATCCAATGCTCATGTCTCGATTCTACCTGGAACTGGCTCAATGTGTTCACAACAAAGCAAATGTCCGGCTTGGTATTAACCAAATACATCAATGAGCCAATCAATTGCCGGTACGTGGAAGGATCCACCAAATCTGACACAGAGTCTCTTAGTTTCTCTAGGTTTGTCACCCTGGGAGTGGTCATGGACTTGCACTCCATCATCCCAAACTTCTGAAGGATTTTCACAACATACTTCCCTTGATCAAGGAAGATCTCACCTAGCTTCTGCCATACTTCTAATCCCAAATAGTAATGCATTAAGCCATGATCCTTCATTTCGAACTTTGAGGCCAACTCCCTTTGTCACTGAAAACCCTGCTTCCTTGCAGAAATCACTGAAGTCATTTGAAGTGTACTGAAGTCTTTCATGGAGGGAGTAGATCCATGTCTTCTGGGTGAAATCATCAATGAATATCACATAGTACAGGAATTCACAAATATGTTGCAAACAACAATACTGCTCTAGTGCAACACACTCCTCTGACAACAAAAAATGTCTTTAGGCATGAGGCTCGCATAAACAGAGACTTATGGCTCCTCACAACAATGACTCCTTCGTCGATCTTGTTATCCCCCACTTTTAGGGATAACTAGGAGATCATGTCTTGAGGCCCACAGGTCCTAGACATGGAGTATCGAGAGCAGGATTGACTTTAGCATGGCCCTGGAGGGCCCACCTTTTCTTTCTTCCAACATCTTTATCATGTCAGCAACAACAACATCCATCACCATCAGCTTGGTCCTGTGTTGGAGATGGTTCTTGCTCCATGAGTTAATTAGTCCAGGTATCATGGTATGTGTCACTTTGATCATCAAAACCTTTGAATGTGTGCATCTAATTCCTTTTATTTCTAACGACTGCTTGGATCTTACACTTGCCCACTTGACCATGTTTGTGGGGATTGACAGTGTGCCCTAGCAAGCCTGTGTCTGTAGGTTTTGATTTTCCACTGGGGGGATTTCTGAAAAGCCATCGTCCACTCCCATCACAACACCACTTTTCATCTTGTTTCTCGCTCACTTATCCCATTCCACTTGTCCAGGCACTGGGTTGAACTATTTTCGGGACTGCACCTTATCTTGTGGGAAGAAGGGGCTAAAGGCCCAGAAGGTAAAAGCAAGCTGGTAAAAGATAAAAGCCTAAGAATAAAATCTCGAGATGCTTCGCCCAAGGATCCCCGAGAAAGCAATAAAAGGCTTCTCATCAAGAAACAAGAGGGACCCAGAAAAGTAATAAAACAAGACTTAACCAGAGGATAGGGGGTCTCATCACGAGCCAACCTATTAGGTCCATGGGTACCTAGCAATATGACATTGCCACCAACTGGTTACCACACTAGGGCAGTGACTCTTGGTTGCATGGCCAAGGGAAAGGGGGTCTCATCACAAGCCAACCTTCTCATTTCTGTGAAAGTACTTGTGGGTAACGCTGTCACCACTGGTCACCACGCCAGGGAAGTGTCCCCTGATTAGCTCTTGAACAAAAAAAAGCAATAAAAAAATGAAAGAATAAAAAGAATAAGAATAAAAGGCAAGAATGGGCTTGGAAAAATTACATCCAGGACAGGTACAACTTGCCTTCTACAAAGGCACCCACATGTAACGTTTCTTGCATCCTTGACCCTCATTGCACCCAGATGCTTGGACATCCCCTGACCACATCACCCACTTACATGGCTTGGAGAAGGTCTCTTCCGGGAACTTTCCTTTTCCAGTGGACACTAGCCCAATAGGACATCTTGTCCTTTTCTCCAAACTTGTATTGCAGGCTTGTGTAATATCTTTGAGCTTTTGACTGATATATTAGGGATTTTATGCACGTGTTTAATAATATTGATGATGAGATGTGATTGACATTGCTATGATCCCTGTGACTGATGAGCCCATGGAGGGCGTAGCTATTGATGTGCAGGACCATGCCCGACGGACATGTACCATTTTGGACCGGTACAAATGGGGAGATGATCAGTTTGGACCTCCATGGGGCTGAAGAGCCCACCAGGTGGATGTTGAGACCCCATCAAGAGGCAGAGACAGGACATAGATGGATCAGGGGTTTTGCACCGGAGAAGAGGAGGACGTTTCACCAGAGGCACGTTGGCAGAGCTTGACCTAGGGGGATTGGCTCTTTTTCAGTGGAGCGTTGGCCTTGGAAGGCCTAGGACGTCACCCATGATGACCATGACGTCATCCAGTCTTATGGACGTCTTGGGAGGCAGACTGGGCAATATTGGCACGTGTGGCAGGTTGGAGAAGCCCAAGGAGGGCTAACGTTTTGCTCCAGGATGCCCCATTTGCCTTAGAAGGGGCTAATGTCTCCCTTAGAGGGGCTTGATGTCTCTTTTTAGCTTGATTAGGGTTTTAATTTGACATTTTAATGTAAAAACAATATGATTTAGTGTTTTGGCCTTGTCGACCTTTTTCATGAACTAAAATGTAAATTTAGGTCATGGTACTATATAAATGAAGGATTTTTACCTTCATTTTTTCATCATCTCTCACTCACTCATTAGTGAGGTCTGAAATTTGCGCCCTCTCTTGGGTTATTGGCTGAATTTGTGAGGTGCACTTGTCGAAGGAAGACTTTCTTGGCACATTTTGGCATTTCTCTTAATGGAAGGTGTTACAACTAGGGTTTGCTATGCTTTTTCTTGGTGATATGTAAGTATTTTTTTGCAAAACTTCTTGATTGAATGGTTGCATTACTTATTTCTTACATATATTTATAATTTTGCTGAATAAACTACTTGTCTCATGTCCCCATTGAGAGATTTTTCAGCCATTGTTTGAAGAAGGAGAGAGCCTAGCCGTAGCTACACTCTTATTCTTTCTTGTTTTTTGCTAGCCGTTACTATTTACAAGCTAAGAAGAAGGAGACGCCTTAAAGCCTAGGCCTTCTACACTTTGGGCCGATTTTTCTAGGGTTTACTGGTAGAGCCTTGCTGTAGCAACACTTTGCTTCATCAAACCCTCTTGTATGCTATTTCTTCAGCTAGCTGTGATTGCCATTGAGTTAAGAAAGGAGGAGAAAGCACCGAGGCCTAGTTCCCCTACACCAAGGTGAGCCTCTCTCCCCTAGGGTTTTGACTTTGAGGCCTTGCTCTAGCAACACCTCAAAGCTTCTTCCTCTAGTCCTTAGCCGTACTATCTCGATCCTTCAGCTCTTGCGTCCTTCACTTTTGACTCCATTAACCCTAAGGCACTGATCTAAAGACCTCTTGCTTTGAAGTGGACTTGATCACAATCATTTTCGAAACCTTGAATCAAACCCTAACTACTAACCCTAGCTTAGAGACTAACCTAACTAACCTATTGCTGCCGTCATCTTTAGCTATAATATCATTGGTCCAACTAGTGTTTTCTTAATAAGCAATTGAATGGTGGTTAAAGGCATTAATTGAATGAAGTATTGATTTGTTATATTGAATGCCACACCGTTTTGACATTTATCGAAGAAGTGACATATTTTTCATTGCTATTTTATAAACATTGACTTCGTCAATATTTATTATCATATTGCTTATATGTGTATCAGATAGTCATTGATTTATATGAAGTACTAACCCATTGAGCAAGCTTGCATATATCAGTTTGTTGTTGCTTTGTCTCAGGTAGGTGTATCTCTTTGGGGGTTTTACTTTATTATTCGCTGTTCAACCGGACTATCTGCTCGATGGTGACTTGTGAGGGGGGGAAATTATCCTTGTCTTATAATCCTTTGCCTTCTCAAAACCCCAGGTCACTGGGGACGTCTCCCCTGGGCCTTACCACCCTAAAGAGAAAGAACCATCCCATTGTGGTGACATTGGGTGGGATTGGTTCCTGTTACGCCAGTTTGACTCTTCAACCTTTAGCCTTTTATCCTTGCTACAAACTGTGCGATAACAGATCTCTTTAACTACAATGCTTTCATGTTGACAATGTCAACTTCTCACTTCAACATCACATGTTGGCTCAAACAATGGACAAACAATCTACTGAATACACATAACACCATACATAATATAGATTCGTGTGACTTCACCATGCAGTAGTGTCCTTTAACTAGATGACATCCTTCTTCACTTTTAGGATGCTTTCTCCTCCATTGATCTCTTTTCACTTTGGAAATGTGATAGATCTCCTTTATGCAAAACAACACTTCTCCTTCAACGATTCTATTCTATGTAGTTGGCTAACTCGAGAGTAAATTGCATCAGAGAGGGATGAGATACGATAATGAGACTAGCTCTTTTATCTTTGGACGATTTTTTATTTTATTTTTATTTTTGCTTAACCATAATACCCATCAATGATTTGGAATGGTTATTCACAATTTGACGCGGCTCTTTCTCACAATGGTGACGGGAGGTTGTTTGCCTAGCTCTAGCGATTGTTATTGAACTACTTGCATTACACAATCCATAGAAAATAAAAAAATATTCACGTAGGCTCCACGTTGAAGCAATCTTCGCTAGAGAAATCCACAACCTCCGGTCCACTTGCTGCAAGTGTAAAACGATATGGCTTCTGGAATAAGGACAAAACGTCAGTGGCAAAGGACAAGCTTCCAGGTCTCGTCTTCATGAGAAGGTATGTGTAGAAGCAATTTGCACTTTGCCCTTCCTTTTCTATGAATATTTCAAAAGCGTAGCGATTCAAAGATCTAGATTAACAATTTCCTTCTTTTTGATTCTCGAGTACATGCCATATTAAAGATTGCAAGGGCTCCGCTCCATTAAAGATCACATCAACATTTTTAGTCATAAATTCGGAAGGCTGTGGCCGAGGCATAAGAGCCAAGCCTAATAAGGATATATGAAATTTGTCAACGGAAATCGACAAGCTTGTCAATTTCTTGGCGTTTTCATTTGGTAAATCGGAGAATTGGTGGAGGCGAATATGTATGAGATGTGTTTGATCTTCACCATGTTAGAAATATTCACACAAAATGCAAACTAGCTCCCTCATTTTCCTGGGCCCTCCCTTGAGGGAGTCAAGCCCAGTCTTGCTCTGATACCATGTTGATTTTTCATATGAGATGATATATGATCGATACGATATTACAATGATGAGTGTTTCATATATGTAGAACATATGGTGACCATCCATGAAAGGATGCGTCCCGTGGATAATAAATAACTACTTATTTATTATATTTATTTATACTAAACTGGCCTCCATACAAACACAACTTTTCACATTATGAAGACCGACCATAGTTACAAAATTCAACAAGGTTAGATGGGGCATCTAACTTTGGCATTTGGAAGGAGCGTATATTGCTGTCTTTGGAGGAGTATGGGCTCAAGGAATTTGCAGAGAAAACTATTGCTGTTCCTGCTGATGCACAACAAGTTGAAGCTTACAAGAAGGATGATGCCAAGGCAAGACGTATCATTCTGGATGGGGTCAAGGACCACATAGTCCCTCACCTCTCAAGATTGGATACAACTAGGAAGATGTGGGAAGCCATTATTAAACTGTACCCAAATTCGAATCTTAACAAAAAAATGGTTTTGGAGGATAAACTTAGTTATACCAAGATGGGTAAGGGGGAAAGTGTGTCCTTCTACCTCACCAGAGTTAGACAAGTCAAGGATGAGTTGGCAGTTGTTGGCGAAACTGTGGATGGCACTGAACTTGTGAGGATTGCCTTGAATGGCTTCTCCACGTCTTGGGATGTCTTTGTGAGAGGCATTATTGCCAGGGAACACACTCTAGACCGGGTTCAATTGTGGGATGATTTCATGCAAGAGGAATTGAGGTTAACATCTCTCAGTGGTAACAATAGTCATCAAAAGGGTGAGGAAGAAGAGAACATTGGTCTTGCAGGAAAGGGCAAAGCAAAATCCAAGAAAGGCTCAAGTAGTGGGTAGACCTTCAAGGGTGAGAAGAAACATGACATGAGCAAAGTTAAGTGCTTTGCTTGTCACAAAACAAGTCATTATGCCAGTGAATGTCCCAACAAAAAGAAGAATAAGAAGACTCAGACAACAGCTTCAACGGACATTGATGAATTTTCTTCCAGGTTTGATGAGGATTTCTCACTCGTCGCTTGCTTCTCTAGTTGAAGCACACAGGACACAAGGGTGTGGTATATTGATAGTGGTGTGTCATATTATATGATAGGAGTTAGAAAATACTTATCCAGTTTCAGAGAGGAGGAGATGACTTTTGATATACATATGGTGAATAAGTCCAAATGTACTCCAGTGGGACGAGGGACTGTTACTTTTCAGAAGGAGTCAGGCAAGACATTTAGCTTTACAAATGTGCTATATGTACCAGGGATGACCAAGAACTTGATATCAGTTTCAGCGCTCCAGGACAAGGGGTATGATGTGTCCTTCAGAGGACCAAAAGTGTACATTCAACCTAGGGGGTCGAAGCAGGCCTAGATGATAGGGATCATGTCATGCAAGTTATACAGGTTCCAGTTTGAGTCACCCCAGGCGTTGATCAACAACACTAAGGAGGGGAGAATTATGGCATAGAAGGATGGCTCACGGACACCATGGGGCACTTAACATCCTCTAGGAGATAGTGGCTGGCCTTCCAAAGTTGAGCACCGAGCACATTGACATGTGTAAAGGGTGTGCCTTGGGAAAGTGTGCTAAAACAACTTTTCCAAGTAGTGATAGTAGATCGAAGGGCGTATTGGATTTAGTGCACTCAGATGTATGCGGGCCTATGTCTTCAACATCCTTGATAGGGTGTGAGTATTTTGTCACATTCATAGATGATTTCTTCAGGAAAACTCGGATCTACTTCATGAGGGCCAAAGATGAGGTCTTTAGTCACTTCCAAGAGTTTAAGGCTCTTGTGGAGAATGCGACAGGAAGGAAGATAAAGATTCTCAGGTCAGACAATGGAGGTGAGTACACATGGAAAGCTTTCAAGGAGTTCTGTGCTAAGGCAGGGATCATGAAGGAATTGATAGTTCCCTATAACCCTTAGTAGAATGGGGTAGCGGAACGGAAGAACATGGCCATTGTTGGTGCTGCTAGGGCTATGTTATATGACCAGGATTTGTCGAAGTTTCTATGGGCAGAGGCATGCAGTACTGCGGTATACATTCAGAACAGGAGTCCACACAAGGTGTTGGGGAGATTGACTCCTGAGGAGGCATTCACAGGGAAGAAGTCGGAAGTTGTTCACTTCAGGATCTTCAGCTGCTTCGTCTATTGTCATGTGCCCTCTGATAAGAAGACAAAACTCGATTCCACAACTGAGAAGGGGATCTTCGTTGGCTACAACAAAACTTCGAAAGCATATCGGATCTATGTTCCAACATTGAAGAAGACAATTGTTAGAAGGGATGTCAGATTCGAGGAGGAGAAGGCTTTCAGGATGTCTTATGATGTGCTAATGGCGGCAGGGGATGAGGAGTTGGTAGCTCCAAAAGAGGAACATGAGTCATAGGTACAGGTTGCAGGGACAGATATAGGTACAGGGACTAGCACTCAGATAGTGGAGCAGGATGAGGAGTAGGAAGAACCACCTATTGAGATTATACCTCCTACTGTAGGGAGGAAGAGGAGCAAAGAGATTGCTTAGACTTTATGAGATGCTTATGAGTTCGTGGGTGCTCCTAATACAAGCTTCAGACAGAGCAGGCCACCATAGCGTTATTCAGGGTATATGGCATTGATGAGTGATCTCATTGATAGGGAGCCTTCTGGTTTTCAGGAGGCATTGAACCGACAAGTTTGGCGGGATGCTATGGTGGAGAAGCATGCCTCCATCTCGAAGAATGATGTTTGGGAGGTGGTGCCAAGACTCGAGGGAAAGTCAGTGGTTGGGTCTCGTTGGATCTATAAGATCAAACATGTTGTAGACGACAACATTGAGAAATTCAAAACCAGGTTTGTGGCTAAGGGGTTCTCTCAAAAAGAGGAAGTTGACTATGACGAGACGTTTGCCCCAGTAGCTAGATATACTTCCATCCAGGCTGTGATCTCATTAGCAGCAGAGATGGGTTGGTAGATTCATCAGATGGACGTCAAGATGACATTTCTCAATGGAGTTATTGAGGAGGAAGCGTATATAGAACAACCAGAGGGTTTTGAGGTATATGGGAGGTAATCCCATGTATGTAGACTATAGAGAACATTTTATGGGCTCAAGCAGGCACCTAGGATGTGGTATGAGAGCATTGATAGTTACTTGCAGGGCATGGGCTTTGTGAAGAGTGATGGAGACTCGAACCTACACTATATCATGATAGGGGGTGAGCCTCTCATTCTAGTGTTATATGTGGATGATCTATTTTTGACAGGTTCACAGAGGTTTATTGTAGATTTCAAGAGGGATCTTGCTTTGGAGTTCGATATGAAGGATTTGGGGTCGATGCACTATTTTATTGGATTGGAGGTGTGGCAGCGATATGGCTAGATTTTCCTTGGACAAGGGAAATACACAGTGGAGATATTGAAGAGATTCAGGATACATGACTGTTGGCCAATGTCTACACCCATGGTTACTAATTGGAAAAAGATAGATGCTTCAAAGCATGAGGCAGTGGACCCTACCTTATACAGGTAGTTAATAGGCTCTGTCATGCATTTGGTCAATACTAGGCCAGATATTTGTTTTGTTGTGAATATTCTCAGTCAGTTCATGGTGGAACCAAGGAGAGCACATTGGACATCAACAAAACATATATTGAGGTACCTACGTGGCACAATTGAGTATGGTTTGAGGTATGCTCAGGGAGATGGAGTGAAGTTTCTGGGCTATACAGAGGTGGACTAGGCATGCAATGCAGTGGATAGGAAAAATACTTTAGGGTGTTGTTTCAGCTTGGGATCGGGGGTTGTCTCTTGGTTCAACAGGAAGAAAAAGTTTGTTGCATTGAGTTCTGTGGAAGCAAAATACATGGCAACGAGCATGGCAGCATGTGAGGCCATATGGCTTCGGAAGTTGCTAGTGTCATTGTTTGGTCAGGAGCTAGAGCCGACCATCATACACACCATCATACACTGTGATAATCAGAGTGGCATCAAACTCTCTAAGAATCTAGTATTTCATGATAGGTCGAAGCACATCGACATCAGGTATCACTTCATCAAAGATTGTGTGCAGCGGGGTGCAGTCCAGTAACAGTATGTGCCTATAGATGAGTAGGTGGCAGATATTCTCACCAAGGCCTTGATGAAAGGCAAGTTTGTCTACTTCAAGGATAAGATGTAATAGTGGAGAACACCTTCCTTGTTAAAGAGGGAGTGTTGAAATATTGTAACGAGGACAGGTGTCTTGGCTTAGGCAAGGTGTCATGCAAGCCAAAGACACTAGAAGTTATGGTTCTCCAAGTCATTTAAATTTTTCCTAAGTCTAACTTAAGAAAATGGGTTTAATTAATTTGATTAATTGTCATTTAAATTTTTCCAAAGTCCAAACTTAGGAAATGACAATAATTAATCATTATCAGTTAACCACTTGTTAGAAGCTTCTTTGATCTTATCCGGAAAGTCAAAGTTAGTTTCAGATTAGATCATAGCCATTGATTTGTCATGTTGGGGATTTAATCTCC
>ML826829.1:35124-50864 GCA_009831015.1 Picea engelmannii
CAATCTCACCCAAACCCAGAACCTGCGATAGCAACAGATAATCCAGAACAGTTGCTCAGGAAAAAAACCATTTTTTAAGGTTCAGTAAGACATAATCCCCTTCAGAATTCCCCTTCTCTTTCAGAGGATCTTGTTTCCCTTCAGGATCTCGACTTTGACATCATTTTCGAACAAAGCCTGTTCAGAACAAAATCTGATAGCTTTGTGGATGAAACTGTCCTAGACCCAACCGTCTTGCAACCCCAGACTCCTGAAGTTCTATCTCCCACTGTTAAACCTCAAACCACTCATTCTGTGCCAGCTATCCCCTCCTCATCCTCATCTTCTGTCACCACCCACCTATCATCCAGGTTGTCGTCCCGCCTCCTCTGCCAATCATGGCAGTCGGATATTCTCCTTTGGTTTTGGCCACACCTCTTCATGCTATGCCCTAGGATTATCAAACGAGACTTCCATAGTTCGATGGAACAAGACCCTTGAGCGCACAACAACACGTTGATAAAATGAATGATTATTTTGATCTGCAAAAAGTAGATGAGGCTGACGTTCAAATGAGATTGTTTGCACAAAGTTTGATGCGTGACGTTAAGAAATGGTATAAAGGTTTGTGTGTTGCCTCAGTACTCGACCTTGTCACATTCCAAAGGATTTTTCTAGACAGATGGGAGGTAAAGAAAAACCCTCTCCAAATCTTGTCAGAATACGAAAACATCAGAAGAAATCAAGGTGAGACAATACAAGATTACTGCACCCATTTCAATAACCTGTACAATGCAATTCTAACCGATATTAAACCTCCATAAGGTTTGGCATTGATAAAATTCCCTGATGGTTTTGACGTCGATATTTTGTATCAATTAAGGGAAAGAAACTCCACCACCCTGGAGGATATGCAGAAAAGTGCAATAAGTGTGGAAGCCAACCTGTTGGAAAAAAGGGCACGACAGAGGACAGAGAGGAGAGTCACAATCAAAGAGGAACCTTCCACATCAACTTCTGATTCCAAATTGGATTCCTTGGCCAGATCAATGGAAAGAATGATGGAGAGACTTACTATATCCGAAATAAACCCTCCTAGAGAAAACCCACCAGCTCCTCAAATTTGGAATCCTAACTTCAGAAGAAACCCTCCTCAAATCAGGCAGAGAGATCCTAGGGATCAAAGGGAACAGAGAGGTCCTGATCAACAGATCAGGACTCCCCTACAAGAAAATTATGTCGATGAAGGAGAGAATGTAATTGAAGAACTGGAGGATACTCACATAAACCTTATGGGCATTCACGATAACGAAGCTATTTTCCTTACCCAGGAAGAGCAAGAACTTTTTCTTCTCAATCAAACAAAAGTAAGTGAAGAAGTTGAAGACGCCGAATAGCAGGCATTTGAAAATGCTATTTTGGAGGTACACCGGCAGTACAATCTGCGAAGTAAAAAGACAGACGGAAGTTCTCCAAAAAAGGTGACCAAAACAAATAAGACAGTCGAAACCCAAAAATCCTCTGAGCCTTCTGCCGAGAAGAGCCCTGAGAAGGGTAATGCTGAAGTTCCGGCAAAAAGAAACCTTACTATTCTGAAAAGATTATCGCAGTCTAAGGTTTCATCAGTTAACCCACCAAATACTTCTGGCCAAAATATTGTGGTGGAAAAATCAGAATTGCTGAGCCAAAGTAGAGCACCTACACCTTTCAACCTCGAAGGGGAATTAACCAAAGTAAAAATTCCCATTCCCCTTTCCGAGTTGTTGAGCAAAGACGCTTACCATTCACAGGTGAAAGCGCTGACCAATGAACCTGATATAGGTACGAAGGCCTTAACTGTTGGATCAACGAATCATTCAGATACTATGAACCTTACAGATGACCAACCTGAACTCTTGTTCGGACCAGAAGTGGATGATCAGACCGACAATGGTGTTTTCGCTCCTTTTTACATCAGTCTTAATATACACGACCTGATTCTGCATAATGATATGTTAGATTCAGGTGCTTCCCATAATCTGATGCCTAAAGCAGTGATGGAAAAAATGGGACTTGAGGTTACCAGACCTTACAATGACTTACACTCGTTTGACTCTAGTAAAGTTAGATGTATCGGTTTAATCAAGGATCTGTGTATTACACTGGTTCAGATTCCTGCAAAAAGCATGGTCATGGATGTTGTGGTTGTAGACATTCCCCCGAAATATGGTATGTTGTTGTCCCGGTCTTGGGGGGCATGTTGAAAGGTACTTTGCAGTTGGATATGTTGTATTCCACTGTCCCAGTTTTTGGTCAACAAAGAAGACTATACAGAGAAACACTGATGAAGTACATGGTTAGTAGCCAAGAAAAACCACATAACTATCCTCTGTACTCTGCACATTCTGACATGGACTCCTTCATCCTATACAACGATGGCGATACGGGAGAACAAATAATTCAACTGGAAGAAGATACATCTAGTCCGAACGAAGGCCAACAAATCGTTGAGGCAGAAAGAAAGAAAAATGTCATAACTGAAGAATTTCCAGCGGATTTCTGGAGCATGGACTTTGATGGGGCCGTAAGCAAAGAAGGAGCTGGAGCAGGAGTTTGGTTGCACAATCACAGATCCAAGTATTCGAAAAACCATTCTTACAAATTAAACTTTCAATGCACTAACAATATTGTCGAGTATGAAGCCTTGATGCTCGGTCTGAAACTTCTAAAGAAGGTTGGTGCCAAACAAATCATGGTAAGAGGTGATCCTGAGTTAATAATCAAGCAAATTAAAGGTGAGTATGCAGCAAAACATCCCTGTCTTAGAGCTTATAGGAATGTTGTTTTGGATGCCCTTAAATGTTTCACTGAAGTTGATTTGCAGGTGATGCCTAGGGGACAGAATATTTTGGCAGATGGGTTAGCTACGTCAACAGCCAGATGCAAGATACCTTTTCATTCCACTCGCCCATACACGGTGGAGGTGAAGTGCAGACCAACTGTTCCAGACAACATCGTATACTGGCAGGTATTTGGTAATGATGATCAAATTGAAGATTTGTTGCAATGTAAAAATGATTTCAAGTGTACAAACATAGACTTAGAAAATGAAGATGAAAATGTAAAAAGACCTGATTTTGGAAATGATAGTGTAAATAAGATAGATTCGGTAGAGTTAGGCGATGATGAGATAGAAGCCGATGTTTTGCATCTGAAAAGTAATGTTTTACCTAGGGGTTTGGTTCCTTTAGAGGACTTGTTTAATTTTAATGATGTAGCTAAAAAACCAAAAATTGAAGCCAGTGGTCAAGAAGTAGAAGATTGTAATATAGGGCTAGAAGAGAAACCCAGGATGGTGAAACTTTCCAAATCATTACCCCCTGAGCAGAAACTCAAACACATTGATATTTTCAAGGAATATTCATACGTATTTGCCTGGGGTTACGAGGACTTGAAAGCTTATGACACCAGCATCATACAACATAGGATTCCAATAAAAGAATATCAAAAACCTTTCAGACAGAAACTTAGGAGAATCAATCCCAAGCTACTTCCCCTGATAGAAAAAAAAATCAAAAAAATGTACGATGCTAAAATCATAGTCCCGTTACGGTTTTCCAAATGGGTTTCAAATTTGGTCCCAACACAAAAGAAATCCGAAGAAATCAGGCTTTGCATCAATTTCCGAAATCTGAATAAGGTTTCTCTGAAGGACAATTACCCATTGCCAAAAATGGACCACATATTACAAAGGGTAGTCGGATCCAGTTGAATCTCTTTACTGGATGGGTTCTCGGGTTATAATCAGGTCCTCTTTCACCCAGATGACCAAGACAAAACCGCTTTCACAACACCATGGGGTACTTTCATGTATGTGAAAATTCCTTTCGGGTTGATGAACGTCGGGGCCACTTTCCAGAGGGCGATGGACATCGCTTTTGTGGAAGAACTCAGAAAATTTGTTGTCATATATCTGGACAACGTAACTGTGTTTTCCTAATCTGATGACAAGCACTTATGACATCTCAGACGAGTTTTTGAGAAATGAACGAAATTTGAGATTTCTTTAAATCTTAAGAAGAGCCTTTTCAGATTAGAAGAAGGTAAATTGCTAGGACACATAATCTCTAAGGACGGAATTAAAATAGACCCCAACAGAATCGAGGCCATTCAGAAATTAGAACACCCAAGAAATATCAAAGAGTTACATTCTTTTATCGGAAAAATAGACTTTCTGCGAAGATTCATACCCAACCTGGCTGAGCTTCTCAGGAACATCACAAACATGTTAAAAAAGGACACAAAAATAAAATGGGACACCAATTCCAGACAGTCTTTTGAACAAGTCAAACACGCACTCATGCAGGCCCCAGTCTTGATCAGTCCTGACTTCACCAAAGATTTATATCTTTTTTCTTTCGCCTCTGAACATACCATTGCAGCAGTATTACTACAAAAAAACAGCGAAGGGTGTGAACAGCGCATAACCTTTTTCAGTAAATCCTTAAGAGATGTTGCTTTGAATTATAAAATAATGGAGAAACAAGGTTTTGCCTTGGTGAAATCCATGAAAGATTTTAGAGTATTCATTCTCCATTCCCACACCATTGCATATGTTATGAATGAGGTAGTAAAAGACATTTTAACCCAAGACAATCCGGACGACCGAAGAGGAAAATGGATTGCTATCATTCTAGAGTATGACATAGAGATTAAGCCTACTAAACTGATTAAAGGTCAAGGTCTAGCAAAGTTAATGGCTGAATCAAATTTCCATGCTCTTGACATTAATTTCTTAGCTGCAGCAGATGAACAGGGTGAGAAGGTGATTCCAAGCGTGAGAGAGGTATTTCTCAACTCTCCATGGTACACAGACCTGATATTTGTTTTTCATAATTTACAAGCTCCCCCTTGTCTAACCAAAACTAAAGCTAGGTTTTTGAAATTGAAAGCATTAAAATTTTTCATTCTAGAAGGCAATCTGTATTGGAAAGATCCTGGAGGTATTTTGTTAAATTGTCTATTGAAGGATGAATCTGACAAAGTACTGCAGGAGTTTCATGTAGGAAACTGTGGTGGTCATCTGAATTGGAAGGCCACAGCCAACAAAATCCTCAGAGCTGGATTATATTGGCCAACTCTATTCGTTGATGTGCATCATAAAGTGACTGTGTGTCATCAATGTCAGTTGTTCGAAGGCAAAAGGAAACTTCTTCCCCTACCCCTGAAACCAATCTCTGTTGAGGCCCCTTTCCAACAATGGGGATTAGACTTCATCGGAGAAATACATCCTCCTTATTTAGGCCAGCACAGGTGGATTCTTACTGCCATGGATTATTTTACAAAATGGATCGAAGCAATACCAAGCAGGAAAGCCACTGATTCTGTCATTATTAAATTTCTTGAAAATAATATCTTGTCCCATTTTGGATGTCCTAGAAAGATTATAACTGACAATGCAACTGTTTTTCGATCTAAGAAACTCATAGATTTTTGCAACCAGTATCATATTGGTTTAGGACATTCCACAACTTACTACCCTCAGGGAAATGGGCTGGCGGAATCATCAAATAAAACCCTAGTAAACATTATGAAGAAAACTTTGCAAGAAAACAAAAAGTCATGGTATAACAAGTTGGTCTTCACACTATGGGCTGACAGACTGACCACCAAAAGGTCAATCGGTATGTCACCATATCAGTTGGTCTATGGCACAGAAGCAGTTTTTCCCACTTCCTTAGGAGTTACTGTCATGAAATTGCTGCAAGATATACAAGCCGAGACGAATGACTCCCAAAGAAGGATCAACTAGATGATCCATTTGCACCAGTCCAGGGAAGAAGTATACAACAAGACTCAGGTAGTCCAAGAAAGCATTAAGAAGATTTTTGACAAAAGAACCAAGGAAGATGATTTTGAGCTAGGAGATTTGGTGCTGAGATGGGATTCCCAAAATGAAGAGAAGGGAAAGCATGGAAAATTCGATAGTCTGTGGAAGGGAACATACATGATTCAAGCATTAGGAAATAACGATTTATTGCTAAACAACAGTGATGGGACAGATCTTCCAGGAGGACCTGTAAATGGAAGAATGTTGAATCATTATTCACCACCTCACTAGAAACCTGAAGTCACACTTTCCATTGTACAAACCATTTTTTATTTTGCTTGTGAGTTTCTGAGTGAATAACTTTGGTTAGATGGTTGAAGCCCGAAGAGAAGGCCCTAAGCCGCTAACCACTGCTTTCCATTTTTTGAAAATAAAACCCCGTGACATCATTATCCATCTTTCCTAATAGTCACATCCTGTAACTCCGTCAGTCCTTCTCCCTCGTTCACCTGTGGCAAGTCCCTTCACCATGATTTTTTCCCCCAACTGATAATCGCCACATCACTCATTTGTATCCCTCATTCACTGTCACCTGCCATCTCACATTCTAAATGACCCATTGGCCATTTATTACTGGATAACTTATCCGTTAACCAGTTGACCTGTCCCCCGCAACCAACGGATACCCGTTTACTCAATACTACCCTCACCACTTCATTCTTTCACCATTTACCCACTCTTCACACCAGAGAATCTACCCCATTTTCCTCTCCATCATAGTCAGTCGCCCCCATCTACAGTCGTCCCCACTAACATTGTTTTATTTGCAGGTATTGTTACAGTAATGGCACCAAAGTCAAAACGAACAGAGGGAGAGGAGAATCTGTTTCTCCCGCCTCCTGTCGACCTCGACAGGATTCCACTGGCCGACAAAGGCTACTTAATTGTAGACACAAAGTGCGACTTCGACTTCACAGACCTTCAGTCATGGCTTAATTAGTCTTCCTGGACCAGAGTGACAAAATTGGACTCTGGGAGTCCAACCTACCCTTTTATCTCTTCCCCCAAATTCACCATTTCCCAGAGTTCACCCTCAAGTTCCAAGCCCACTATATTCCCAAGCAAAGAGCCATCGTATCCTCGTCTGGGGAAGCTCTTTTCCTCATCACGCCAGAAACCATCGACCAAATGATGCAAATATCTCGAGTTGACTCTGCCTCACCTTTTAACCTTGAAATCATTATAGAGTTATACTAGAAGATGACATTTCCTCAAAGATCTAAAATATTTGAGCTTTTTCTTCCACAATCCACTCAGTTCCCCGCTACAAATCCCCCTTATCCTTCCTCCATCTTCTCAACAAAAGGAAACCAGGTTATCATGTCTCTATGCACCTTGTTGGGTTATTATTCATATCAGTGGGTAGATGAACCCATTCTGTGATTTTTGTCTATTTTCTCCACCGATGAGAAGCCCACTACACAATTCGACTTCAGCAAGTTCTTGGCGGACAACATTCACGAGAAATTCATCAATTTCGCCACAGAAGGCATGTTCTAGTATTCTTCAATACTGGCATACTTCTTCACGTTCTTCCAAGCGGAAAATTTTCTTTTTCTATTGAGAAGATGGACGGAGATGGTAGACCCCATCCAGTAACCACATGGACTTCCCTGCTCAGACATAACTCCACGGAATTCAGTTTCAATCAGTTCATCGATCAATTCTACCACCCAGTGGTGAGTATGCTCAGCGGCAGACCCGAACCCAGGATTAATGACGAAGTTCAGAGGATCCTACATCTCTTGGATCATACAAAGACTAGTGATTGGTACCTGTACCAAAATCACACTGAGATCAGAGTCTATGGATGCGAGTTGGCCCCATATAAACTGCCAAAATACTTACCTGTCATAATTTTTTCTCTGGAATACATAAGGAAGATGATAAACTCGGATGATATTCATTTTGTGTCTTTAAAGAAGAAGCAACAGCTCAGAATCAAAGGGCAGATTGGGTCTTTCATCTGCAATAGTCGAGGTGTCGGGGAGGAAGCAGAAAGGCTACTGAAGGAAATGAAATTCTTTGTGAGTTTCACATGGCACTACGATCTGTGCGGGATCATTTCAAAGATGAGGATAAAAAACAAGAATATCCCGTATGTCCATGAATCTAGGCCTGAGGTAGAAAAATTTGCAAACCAGACAGGATGGGAACCAAACACTTTGGTTGAAAAAGAACAACAGGACCTCCCGATCACTATATCACAGACAACCACACCATAGGCTCCAAAGGAGAAAAGGCCTAGGCAGGATCTGTCACCTCCTATCACAGAAGTATCATTAGAAGAATTCTGATTGCATACCAAGAGGCCAAAAACCAGTCCAGCTCCTGACCCAGCTGGAGAAAAGGAAATTCCATCCACTACAGTGACAGAGGTTGATCGATCGCTCCTCAATACAAGCAACAAGTAGATTATAACCACTGTGTTACCAAAGAAGACTACAGATACTCCACCAATCAACCAGCCAGACATGACAGGACCAAAGCTGAGCATCTTTGAGAAATATGATTTGATCAAGAAAAAGAATTAGACTCTGACCAACAGCACATACGCCCAATTCTGGAAGCAGACGTCGACTGCACAACATAGGATGTTATCGGCATTCGACACGGAGAAGGGAAAAATTCACATGGCATTTCTCCAAGCACAGGTGCCAGACCCAAAGGTAATCACCGACTATAAAAGGGAAACCTTTGAATTCCAGACCAAAGATGTGCATCCTACCGATCAAATGGACCTGCACAGGCAAACTGGAGAAATGGTTTTCTCCACGTTGGCACATGCTTCCACTACTGCCTCCAGGTTACAAGTGTCTCTGAACAACGTCCAGACACAGTTGAAGTTGGAGAAAATATCATCCTTTACCAAGGATAATAGGATCAAAACGCTGGAGGAACTGGTCCTCAAGATCGGGTACGACCCATCGAATGTGAAAGCAGTTGAGGAGATGATCAAGAAGAAAAATGTCGACATAGCGTCTTTGAGGAAACAATTGAATCTGACACCAACAATAGACTTGTAGGCAAAGGAAATAGCAGAGACAGAAGGAGAAAAAGATGAGATGCTTAACTTAATCATGGAGCAGAATGCACAACTGAAGGAAATGGAAGCTGAGATGGAGAAGCTAGTGAAAGAGAAAGAACAGTTGAAACCCATGGAAGTCATTCCATTGAGTGCAGTTCCACTCTTAGGAGTGAGCACAGCATCACTAGCAGAAGTCCCATCGGGGAATCCACTGACATCTATGGAAAAGACAGTTGAATTGGCCAAATCTATGGAAGAGATGAACCTGCAGGAGATAGAGATTAGCAGGATCAAAAAGGATATTGAGAACCTTCAGGAACTCAAATATTCTTATCAAACCAACTTATCCAAGGAAAAACAGGTGTCAGACCAGCTCAAACAAGAGTTAAAATAGCTCCGGAAGCAAACAGTGGCAGGTAAAACACTGGTCGAAGTCAAAGAAAGTGTCTGGACAGACATCACCAAGTCCATGAACTAAATATGCCCAATGATACAGATTATGTTTGAGCAAAATGAATTGGTGCAAAGAAGTAAACAAGCCATCGAGAAGATCAGATCGGAACTAGGAGAGATGCCCACACAGGCTAATGAAATCATCAAATTCTTGAATTCTAAAACCAGAGAGGAGCTGGAAGAGCTGAGAATTGAGGATAGAACAGAGACCATCCTTGAGGTCAAAAGAGTCTTGACCAAGAGAGGACTGATGCTACAGCTAGAAGAAAAGGTTTAGGCCATGGACCTAGGGGTACAAAGGTTTTTCAGCAAGATTGAGGCTCTATAGAAGAAAGGTCTTCCTGGTTTGAAGGTGATAAATGACAAATTGATGACGCTCCCAGATTACAAAAAGAGACTAGCCGATGTGGTTAAGGATAGTTTGAAATTTTCAGGGATTCAAGGCAGCATCACCGGCAAGGCATTCCTAGATGCACTTCAATTCGACATCAGCATACAGCATGAGATCCGGTACATCTTCATCACCAAGCCTACTTTCGCCAAGTACACAGAAATGGATGAAGTCTACCGAAGGTTACTCAAAGTCAGCGTTCCCAGTCATCTTCGATGGGAAGAGCTTTGTGAAATAATCAAGTAGTCGATGAGTTGTCCTATCCCAGTCAACTATCTAGTCAGACAAGGTCATGCAGAGGCCTCACCAATGGTTCACCTAGAAAACAGCATGCAGTTTTGACACGTCATCAAACAGTTTCCTAGATTCTTGTAATTTGTTAAGTTAGTTAAGCTAAAAATAGATTTACCACGTCTTGATCTTTAATGACAGGATCGTTTGTAATTTTGGGTTATAAATACTTCACTTTTTGAAGTATTGAGGGTTGATCTTTACTCCCTGCGAGCTATCAGACTGTAATATTTTTCAAGAGATCTTCCATTAATACAAAGAGGCATTTTTACAAGATTCTTGCGTGTATTCACTGGTGACGTTTTTCTTTCTAAGTTAAATGTTATTCTCGCTTAGTTATCACACTGTTTACTAAATCTAATCTTTGAAAGTAATGAATGTTGCAGGATTTATCTTTGTATACCTTGTTTCTGACTTTAAAATATTTTAGTGTTTCATCTTCTGATTTTACGATAAAGAAATTCTTAACTGCTTCTTTTTTGTAATTGACATTCTCGCATTTTTCTGTTATTCCTCATTTATGCTACTAAAGGAATCTAGTGATTACATTACCTCGCCCTGTGAAAAGTTTATTTTCTTTCTAGTTTAGATTTTATTTCATGATACAAACCCCATAGCCCAATGGATGTGTAAACTCTCTCAGCCAACCCAACGAAAACTACAACAAACAAAACCGACATATTCTATTTACCTAGCCTAATATTTTAAATTTGAAACATATCTAAATCATACAGAGAGATCCCTCTCTGAAGTTGGTAAAGCTAGATCCCAGCTTCGAAGTGGTTGGATAAAGTTGCCTCCCGTAGATTTCTTCTTTTCTGACAACCTCTAGGAAATTTACAGAGCATTAACAACTACTGTGACAAAGGTATTCTGGTCTCCCTGCTCAAGGTTAGATGGCATGGATATTAGTAGTTTTAAAACAATTTTTTACCTGTGAAGGCTGTTATGGCCTGGTCTTCCTTTACCATGTGCGATTGCTCATGAATTTTATAGGCTTCAGTTTGAATGTGTCGTTTTATTTTCTAAGGAGTCTGTATAAAATATCAAAGAGATACAAGAAGCAGAACCTAGATTCTAGCCTCTTTCACCATGGTTTGATTAAGTTACTGTTGGTTCATCATTTGAAAACCCTGGGCGATGATTGGAACGAGTTATTATCTTGAAATGGTTTTTTTACAGTAAATCCTGTAGAAACCCCTGTGATGGATAAGCCTATGATAGAAAAACCTCTTGATTTCTTAAGTGGCAAGCCAAAGTTTTTGGATAAAAAACCTCGTGAAGGGGCATTGCTCGATCAACTTTTATGTGGGAAACATGGTATTAGTGCTGAGTTTATAGAAACTCTTGTGCATGAACCGATTGCCTGCCCTAACCCTACTGTAAAATCCGACAGTAAAAACCCTCGCAAACAGTCAAAAAAGAATCAAGCAATGTTAGGGTTTCATAATAAGAGGTTTGGTCGACTAATTTCAAGGAGTCTGTGTAATATATCCAAGCCTCATGTGAGCTCAATCGATTCGATTGAGATCCATGAGGATTCAGACTCTGAGATTGAAAGGTTTCTAGAAAAGGAAGATCTGAGTTGTCCCAAACCAGATCCTAATCAACCATTCAATTATGTCAATAATATCCCACCATGTCTAAAAGATAGCAAGGGGTTTACTGGTATTAAGCTCGGTCAAGGCCAACAATGGGCAGCATTGATGTTTTGGCACCTAATTATACGATTCCTCAACAGATAGCCCCTACTATGCATTGTGAAGTCTGCTTGCATTGGATAGGGCAGTACTATACATATATCCCCATTCTCCAAGAAAGGATAAAATCTCCCACGACTCACAATGAATTGTTGGCAAACGAAAACCGTGAATTCAAGGCAAATCCACAAAGACAAGCGAAGCGTCTAAAAAGGACAGGCAATATTGTTTAAAAAATGATGACGGTGTAAAGGCCGTGATAAATTCTAAGATATCGTGATCCATAATTTGTTATTAGTTAAATGGTAAGATTGATTTTTGTTACAAGCATGCTTTCTTTGTTGTTTTTCTAATCAAATGGGATCAATTTGGATTTCTGTTACCAATAATAAGACTGGCTACATATTCGAGAGATTTTGTAGCCAAGTCATTTTTCATATAAAATTTAGAAATTGTTAGTTAATAAAATATTTAACTTGCTCCCATTCCATTTTTTCAAGACATGGTGTATCTGATGCTGATCTTATGGGATGGAACATGCTCGACTTAGTTGATTATCTATCTCCTTTTTTTTATTTTGTAAATAGGAGAAAATTTTCATAAATTTTGAAGATATAGTTTGATCATGAGTGGCTCTAGGCCCTCTATATTTGTAATGTTTAGATATTTTGAGATCTGATCCTATATTAGAAGATAGGAAGTTTAGATTTCATAAACTCTTTAAATACTCTATATTTTGTAAAGGAAATCATCTTGGGCAAGGAGCAGAAGATGGACGAGTGATTCCAAGACTTAATGAAACAAGATATATGCATTTTGGCTTTAGCCTTTTGTAAATGATGTTTTCATTTATGTTTTGTCAATCCTAATATATTAATAGGTCTGATAGATTTAGACTTAATGATCTATTATGTTTGTGATACTTATGTTATAAATATCGTCTATAATTTGTTGCTCCAGATATAAATATTGTGATCATATCTCCAATCCGAATCATAGGATTTATATTTGAATTTTAGTTGAATGATGAAATGCAATAAGTTATACTTAGATTTATCTTGTTGTAATTATGTGCAATTATAAGATCACAGGGTTCAATTTGTGTTTCCTCCTCTGTCATTAAATCTCAATTGCCAATACATGTTTTAAATTTATTTAGAATAGTCATAAAGTCTATTGCAGATTTTTCTATTGGGCATGGCAGTTGGATGTTCTTCACTCATACATATGCTTGGATACATCTCACTAACTAACATTAGGTTAGCTCCTTTATGTTTCTCAAATTCATTCATTTACATATTAATGAAACCAGGATGTTTGGTTCAGCTTTTGACCACTTGCACGTCTGCGTTCCATAGTTTATTAAATTCAAGAATAGTTAGATTTATAAAAGTAAACGGAAAAGATTTAAATGTGCTTTCTTTATCTGCTTCTTAAAAGAAATTATTTTCACATTGATTTCGTAAGTTTCGATTAAAACTTGCAATTTGTAAATGATGTACATAAGTGATATTTGTATAGTTTCTACTTAAATAGACCTAGAATAGTTATATTAGAGCATATGTACATATATAATATAGAGTTTAGCAATTAATTAGTTATTTCTTTCTTTTGCTTGTTTTTATTTTAGGATTTTAGATTGGCTAACGGAGCCATTAAACCTGTCAGAACGAGTTACACCAAACGGCTTGGGTTACTTAGACAACCCCTGACCGGACTCGTTCTTCCAGTTGATGGATGGTCAATTTCTCACGTCAACAAGACAATAGTTAATATATGTAAGAATGACATACCTATCCACCAATCCACATAAATACCGTACAATTTTTCACCATCGTTACTAAAATTTTTGGTAATAGGTTGTTAGAAAAACAAGATCGCGGAGCAATAAAATAAACAAATGCTGAAATAAAACACAGAAAATACACAATACAATAGAGACACAGATATATGTGGTTCACCCAGTGTGGGATATTTCCACCAAAGAAATTTTTAGGTCCTTCCTTTTTATTATCCATCAAAATGAAGGGATACAACCTACAACTCAGTCGTTGTAACTTCATCTTCTTCCTCTCACAATATCATCTCTCAGAATACAATATTTGTGATAATGCACAGCCACAACACAATTCCTTCAAGAAAAGAGGGTTGCCTTCTAGGGAAAAAGACCCTAAAATAACTTCTACTGTCATAACTATGACCTTATTATGAACGGTCCATATTGACGATGAAATTAAAATAATTTACAAGGCAAATGTTCCCAATATTTCGCTTTGGGGGCGTTGCCCCCACATCCCCCACTAGGGATGGCTACAAAAATTGTCGTCCCCCNCCCTGGCGACAGTTGTGGGGGGGAAATCCCCCCCACACTCCCCTGTTAGGGAATGGAGTCCAAGAATGAATGAAACAAACCTCTAAATCAGGAAGATAATCAAGCTCCACAACCAACAATCTCCCACTTGGAGACTGATCACAAAAACTCCATTGTTGCTTTACCTGTTGGACTATACTCCACCATGGATCTGGAAAATTTATCATATTCAAATTCATTCTTGAATACCAATTGAAACTGAGAAGGAACCCAATTTCTCCATGGTTACTCCCTTTGTTAACATGTCTGCAGGATTCTGGCTAGTGTGTATCTTTTCCAACTTCAAATGTCCATCTTCCAAGACGGATCGTATGAAATGGTACCTGAGTTGTATATTCTTAGTCTTTGAATGGAATATTGAGTTCTTTGTAAGATTAATGGAACTCTCAATGTCACAATACAACCTACTATTCTCCTACTTCTTTCCCAATTCCTCCATAAACCATTGTAACCAAATTATTTATTTACTAGCCTTTGTAGCAGCAACATACTCTGCTTTCATTTTTAAAAGTGAAACAACCTTTTGTAGTTTCTAAATACAACTTATTGTTGTTCCACCTACATTAAAAACACACCATGTAGTGCTCCTCCTGCTATCTTTATCACCTTCCATATTGAAATCAACATATCCCTTTAGAATAGTGTCTGAACCTCCAAAACATAATGCATGAGTGCTAGTACCTCTCAAATACCTGAGAATCCACTTTATTTCCTCCCAATGTTCTTTACCTGGATTGTTAATAAATCTTCTCACAACTCCCACTACATGTGTAATATCTCATCTTGTGCAAACCATCGCATACATCAAGCTGCCAACTACTAATGAATAAGGGACCCTAGACATGTATTATATCTCATCTTGTGTCTTGGGGAACATTTCCTTAGTCAATTTGAAATGGCTGGCCAAAGGTGTACTAACTGGTTTTTCATTATGCATTCTAAACCTCTCCCACACCTTCTCTATGTACTCACCTTGAGACAATGTCAATTTGCAATTTTTCATGTCTCTTGTATAGGGTATTTGACTAGTCCTATTGACTAGTCTCAAGAAGGTGTTCCAGGTAAAACAATCATAACTTCTTCCTAGAGTATCCAAATTGAGTGGGACTAATTTCATTGGATCATGGACAGTCTTTAGTATTTCTAGTGTGAGTTTCAGAATTTTATATCAATTATTTTGTGTGGGGCACATTATACAAGTGAGATCTCCTGGAAAGGCCAAAAATCGGCAAGTTGTGGGGAAGTTACCGTAAATTCCACTTGGCACATCCAATTTTGATCATACATGTGGAATTGCAGAGAAGAAATATCAGAGAACTACATAAAAAAAAAAATCATACCTAGAAGGACCGAAACTTGGGAGATACAACAGAAGAAAGATTGTCTAGTAGAACCACCTCAAAATCAAGGTTCAAAAGTGATACTTGGCCAACATGCCACCCAAAAAGGGAACTTCTACACCAAATAAGCCTCCAGAGAATCCTACTTGGACTCTTGATGAAGGTGAAGAAATGAGTAGGGACATAAATGATTTACAAAAGAAGATAGTAACAAAAGATGAACTACAAGAGATGATGGAGGGTTTAAAAGGGGAGATCATGGAAGAATTGAAAATTTTCGTAACAGAGAAGACACCTGAAAGTGAAAATGCATCCCAT
>ML826829.1:62768-80215 GCA_009831015.1 Picea engelmannii
CATTGAAGCTAAATTCTATCTTGTCATCCTTATTAGCTAGTACAATTGGCTTTACATAACCAGTATCTACCACATCCCAGACATCTGCACCTAAAGCCATTATGTAGGTTCTCATTCTAACTTTCCAGAAGGCAAATTTTGTTCCATTGAACAGAGGGTATTTATTGGTTGAATTTACTTCATGGCTTGACATGTTTAAGCTCTAGGATCTACCCTTAGATAAAAGGGGTCGGCTCTGATACCAATTGTTGGAAAATTGAGAGGGGGGGTGAATCAGTTGTTACTGAACTTAAACAATTATGCTTATTTTAAACTCTTTACACAGCATTTAATGACAGTCACAATAATGCAAGGAAGTGAACAATAGAACATTCAGCATCATCCATACATATGAGATACACAGAGACAGATATTTCCTGAGGAAACCCATACAAGGTAAAAACCTCTTCTTCTTTATATGATAAGTAATCTTTACATTCTTTACATTATCATACATATGAGCACCAACTCATAATGAGACTACAACCTCTATTTTGCAAGCTGCTACTTGCTGAGAGCACCAACTCTCTGGTTTCTCTAGCACCAACTCTGTGGTTTCTCTAGCACCAACTAGAAGGAAGCTACAACTCCCTGTGTTCAAGCACCCACTTGAACCTCTGAGGACAACAGTCCTCCCTAGCACCTCCCTACCACCCTGAAATATAAATTTTTGCTAATGAAACTTATCACAGTGATAAAATATTTATCATTGGCTTACCAGACTTAACACTGTTCTATTAAGATGCTCTTCTCTCCTGTATCAGTGTCTCTCTGTCTGCATCTTCTTGGGATTTCTGATCTTTTGTTTTTCTCTTCAAGAGAACCTCATCCTTCCTTTAGTATATTACTATCTTTCTCCACACATCCCTTACGCTTTTTGTGCTTCTACCTTTTATGCTCTATGCACCATGTCCATTCAATGCTCCATTCCTCTTCTCTGTATTTCAGCTCTTGCACCCTCCTCCTTCTACACTCTTGAATCCCTCTCAACAATCGCAACCCAATCTCTTCTCTGTTCTGCATACTTATAGTCTCTGTGCCCCTTGTGCATGTTGTCCCGCCATGCTTCTGCATGCTCTCTCATGTCAAGTACTCTACCTTTTCATCATGACAACTCTTCAGCTTCTCTGGCAGTTAGATCCATCTGTCAATTGTCTCTACACACAGCCTTCATTCACTAGCAGATTCCTAGAGACTCTTCAGCTCCTCTGGCAATCACACAGAAGTCCCTTCGAGTCCTCTGGTAGAAACCATCAATGGTTTCTAGCAGTTACACTGTGAACCTCCAAAGACTACTTCAGCAACTGAATCGCCATTGATAGATTAACTATCAAGAGCAATAGTATCCCTTCAATCATACTTAAATTCACCTGCACCGTTGGATGGACTTTGTAGGGTCTTGTGTTTAGTTCATATGCCCACTGGCTATGACCAAGCACTAAATAGAGTTTTAATTTTGTGATCTTGCATCTCGTCATTCCTGTGATAGAAGATCTTGACACTCCAAGTCACGATTTCCGAGACTCTAAGTTAGAGCTTAGCACCGCTAGATTCTTCCCCTCACGTGACCACTGGCTGTGACCACAGGCTACGCCAAAAGGCGCTTCATATTTTGCGAACTTATAAACTTCATCGAGCCTGATCAACGGTCGAGATCTTCGATGATCCGACGGTCCAAATTTCATCGCGATCTCGCATATTGCAATTCTTGTGATGAAGAATATTGATGCTCCCAGTTGCGATCGTCGAGACTCCGAGGTCAACCTTAACTCTACTAGCTTCTTCCCTTCACATGACCATCGGCGGTGACCACAGGCTACGCCAAAAGGTGCTTCATGTTTCATGAACTTATGAACTTCATCGAGCCTTCTTCATGCCTGATCAAATGGTCCACAATCCTTGGTGATCTGATGGTTCAGATATTTTCGTGATCTCGCATATCGCGAGTTTGAATCTCTTTCCTTTGGATTTCCCAATCTATGAAACTCCGAAACTCTGTGTCGCGATTTCACATATCACAAGTTTGAACCTCTTTCCTTTGGATTTCTCGATCTGTGAAACTCCGAAAACCTTTGTCGCGATTTCGCATATCGCGAGTTTGAACCTCTTTCCTTTGGATTTCCCGATCTGTGAAACTCTGAAAACCTTTGTCATGCTTTGAATTTTTTCCTCCTTCTAATCTTACACTGTTGATCTTTGTCATTCGATCATTGTTGTTCTTCCTTGCCTGCCTGTCTATTGATCTTCCTTGCCTGCCTGTCTGTTGATCTTCCTTGCCTGCCTATTTGCAAAACTCCAAAACTCTTTGTCCCGATTTCACATATCGCGAGTTTGAACCTATTTCCTTTGGATTTCTCGATCTGTGAAACTCCGAAAACCTTTGTCGCGATTTCGCATATCGCGAGTTTGAACCTCTTTCCTTTGGATTTCCAAATCTGTGAAACTCTGAAAACCTTTGTCGTGCTTTGACTATTTTCCTCCTTCTGAGCTTACACTGTTGATCTTTGCCATTCGATCGTTGTTGTTCTTCCTTGCCTGATTGTCTGTTGATCTTCCTTGCCTGCATGTTTGATTATCTTCCTTGCCTGCTTGTTTGTCATCATTGTTGTTGTTCTTGCCATCATTGACAAGCACGCTCTTCTTGTAAACATGTTAACACGTCCTTCATGGTCATCGACTTCTTTGTTATTCTTCCCAATAGTAGGAATAGATCCTTCTGATATAAATAATATTCCATCTACATCTTCCATATCTGATAGTTTTGGCTGTTAAATTTCTCGACCCTAAACTTTCCATCTTCTGCCATTGCTCCCACTCGAAACAGGAACCCTCTTTTCCTGCGAGTTACCTTTTGCTATGATACCAGTTGTTAGAAAATAGGATCATGGAGCAATAAAATAAAACAAATGCGGAAATAAAACACACAAGATACACAATACAATAGAGACACAGATATATGTGGTTCACCCAGTGTGGGTTACGTCCACCAGAGACATTGCCAGGTCCTTCATTTTTATTATCCATCAAAATGAAGGGATACAACCTACAACTCAATCATTGTAACTTCCTCTTCTTCCTCTCACCATCTCCTCTCTCATAATACAATATTTGCGATAATGCACAGCCGCAATACAGTTCCCTTAGGAAAAGAGGGTTGTCTTCTAGGGAAAAAAACCCTAAAATAACTTCTATCGTCAGATATGCAACCTTATAATGAACGGTCTAGATTGACTACAAAATTACAATATTTTATAAGGTAATTTTTCCCAATATTTCACTTCAGGGGCGTTTCCCCCGAATCCCCTGCCTGGGGAGGGCCACAAAAATTTTCGCCACCCCCTCTAGACCCCCCTGGCGATAGTTGTGGGGGGGAAATCCCCCCCACACCCCCCGTTATGGAATGGCGTCCAAGCACAACTAAAAAAAACATTTGAATCAGGAATATAATCAGGCTTCACAACTAGCAATAGGCATAATTATTCCATAAACCCTGCCAACTTACCATTTTTTGGAAAGATGGTGAAGTCAGACTCTCGGCCATTATCTTTTCAAAGAGTGTTTCAAGACCTCTACAACTAATAAATTGGGATCGATAGAGTAAAGGTAATAGCCATGGGAAGCTCACTTATCTGCTAAGAACCATACGCAAGATTGGTTAAAGAAAATGAAGAAGTCTGGAGGATGTTTTAGGACGTAGGATGGGTAGGGTATATTGAACGGATCCAGAGGTACAACGATGAAATATATCTTGAGTTCGCAGAGAGCCTAAGGGAGGAAATATCACATGTTCGAGGAATCCAAATTGAGGTCAGTGAGGAAGTAATTTCCATAGTGACAGGGCTTCCATGAGAGGGGGAATGATGGTTCTCCTAGAAAAAAGTGTCGTCTGTTGTAAAAGATGAGTTTTTGCAGGAGGGGGAAGAGCTAACAAGGAATGGTAGTGTATTCGATAGAAATTTTTTAAGTCACCTTTAAGCAAGGGTATCCTATTATGTCCAAAAGTATTTCACATGTGAAGGGCACCACGACATCATATTTTGGTATCACCTAAAGTTGTTGCACCACCTCAGGCATCAACAGATTGTGAATATGCCATTCTTTATTTGGAAGTTCCTACAAAACATGGCTCACAACATTCAGAGAAACTAGTGGCCATGGGATTTCTTGTCTCACCATGAAATTATCAAGCTAGTGGTAATGCATGCATTTCATGAAGCCAATCGTGCATGGGAAAATGTGTCAGGTCCTCCACCATTGATTGTGGAAGGACAAGCATCTTCAGATTCGACACGATAATTTAGGACATTGAATCCCACACAGATACCAGAAAGGGAGATTAGGAAATCCCCAGCATGGAAGAAAAAGAAGGAAGGACAAGCAGAAAAGGAAATAGAATCTTGAAGAAATAAAGGAGATGCTTGTGCAGAAGAAAATAAGGACATAACACTCATCCACGATGACCATCATTTTTGAATCACAAGAACCAGCAGGGGAATTGGGAATAAAGAGATGATGGAAGAAAGTCTCCTTGTTGAAACATAAGAACCAACAGGGGAGTCGAGAATAGAGGAATTGGGAAATCCTGTTGAAACAGAAGAACCAGTAGGGGATTCAGGAACAGAGGAATTGGGACACCCTTCCAACACACAAGAACCAACAGGTCCGAAGTAGGACCTAGTTGAAGGAGGGAACTCCCTGGTTAACACACAAGAACCAATAGAGGAGGGTGCATCTTCTGAAGCAGGAGAAGAGAACCTGTGTGTTGCTACAAATTAGGATCAACTTAGGGTCAGTGTTGCAACAAAAAACGAAGGAAGAAATCCTACCTCAACATCTAATAAGAATATTCCCATGCTTACTTCAGGTAAAACCTTGAGGCTCCTATACTCTGTGCTTATGCAATATAATTTTAAGTTAAGAAAAATCAACCAGAGGTTACAAACAAGAATAAGGAAGTTGAAATTAAGGATAAAAATGGAGCCAACAAACCTGGACTATCTAACCGAAGTGGTTGGAATCATCCAACAAATATGCTATAGATGTGAGAAAGAAATTTCCAAGCCAATTCCCCAAGAAGAAATAGTTAGGGTATTCGTAGACAATGATACCAAAACTGATGAAGTAAATATGGAGGAGGAAGTGCCTCCTGAGAAATGAGATGAAGAAACCCAAACAGAGGAGGAAACATCTCTTGAAAAAATGGATAAAGAAGTTCAAATAGATATTCATGCAAGAGACATTGGAGTCCAAACATATGTCGATAATGACTTATGGATAAGAGCCCAATTGGCCAAATGGAAGAACATGGTCAAGACATATGAAAAGGGGACAGTTCCTCTAGAATAATGTCAACATGTTATTTATAACCTGAGGTAAACATGGGTTGATATAAAAATCCTTAGATGCCAATGAGTTCTTAAGTATACACTAAACATCTGACCATATTTGGGAAATTAAGATCATATTGACTATTTGCAAAACAACATGTGAAAACGCTTATTTATCCATAACTTCATTAACTGATAGATAAATTGCGGAAATAAGAGTGCCAAAATAGAGAGGAATAGAGACAACAAATAGCAAGGTTCAATAGACATATTGATAATGGATTTAACCCATCTTGGGATATGTCTTTGGGTCCACTTCCAAACTATGAGACCGCTCTATTAATGCTTAAATGCTTGATACAATGATGACTTACAATAGAAAAACTGAAGACACCCTTCAATTTGGTTGCTTAAACCTAGAAACAGGGGTTAGCATTGAATACCTCTCAAATTTCTGAGAAAAATGAGTATAAACTTGACTATGTTCTAAACAGGTGCTCAAAGACCCCCTTTTGCCCACATAACGAGACTATGGGTCTCATGCATGACAAATTGGACTAAGATCTATGTACACGAAAATTTAGCACAGAACTAAAATCACCATCATATTCCTCTCTAAATTCTAAGAAAAATGAGTATCAACACTCTATACTTTTCTAAAAGTACACAATAGCATGCAAAACGAGGCAAATCTAACATAGGAACACCTCTTGCACGCAAAATGAGGAAAATTCTCTCTTGGCATGAATTCCAATGCACCATTCCTCCAACTTGGCATGCATTTCCATGTCCTATCTTTGGATTTGTGCCAATTTTATATAGGTTAGGTCGGTCCAACCGACCCCCCTATATACCTGGGTCGAATTGTTACAACTTAAATATATTGTTGTGTGTTGGTTATAACAAGTGGAACTGGTAGCGTATTGGTAGGAACTTTATGGTTAAGTCATTGGTATATTCAAAATATTCCTATGTAGATTCCCGTGAAGGTCTGGGCTCAAATCCCACCAAGCCCCAACAACTTTGATTCATGGGCCAACTTGGGCTTCTCAAAGATGCCATGTGGCGCCATTTGATTGGTCCACGTGGTAGCCTGTCATTTTTCACCATTTCCAACTGCACATGCCATGTTGATTGTGTTGCCTAATCATCGTATGGTTTCCATGTCACTATTGACTATACTTGTCACATGTCCACCACATCACAGTATGGCCCTGCCATGTGTCACCCTTTTAGTGGTGCCACATGGACAATATGTCTTGCCACGTCATCTGTACGGATGACGCGTGGAAATTTTTTATTGGTCGAACTGGATGTCAATTTGTCCAAATATAGGTGACTCATGGTAGCTTCACATGTTTCCATGTCAGCATGTTGACATCACATGTCCACATGTCACTCCCGAGCTTTCCACTTGTCATATAGATGAATTCATCCTACCATGTTGATTGTACGAAAGGAAACGTGTAATCCTTTGGTTCATCCAAATCATTGCACGGATGCCATATGGCATTCTTCCATACTTTCACATCATCATGCTGACGTTATCTGTATGGACTTCCATGTCATCATTTTTCCCTATTTTTTTTTAAACCTTGAAAGGCCATAACTTTCTCATACGATGTATGTTTGAGGTGATTCACACGTCGTTGGAAATATCTCATCGAGCTCTACGCAATGGAGTCATTTTAGTTATCATTTTAAAAGATCAATTTTTGAGCATTTTAGATCCTCCTAGATCCCACCTTCCCACAGAAGAAATTGTGGTCCTCCAAAAGTATAGATCCTTCAACAACTTAGTGATGATAAATATTCTTCACTCTTCCACCTTGCTGAAATACTCTTCATGGATTATTCAAAAACTTAGTGATGATAAGACTTTTTTACTCTTCCACCTTGTTGAAATTCTCTTCATCTGATGTCCTTATTGGAATAGATCTTTTCCTTGGATCTTCATCTTGGACAGATATTTTATCTCCTTCTTAAACTTCCAAAATCTCAATGAAACCAATCTATATCAACGTACTTTTATCTACTTCTCTATAACATGGATCTGACTCTAGATCTTAGCAATAGATATGACTCTGGCTCTGTCTCATGGCTCTGCCTCCTGGAAAT
The DNA here is from genome assembly GCA_009831015.1 of Picea engelmannii. NCBI lineage: Eukaryota > Viridiplantae > Streptophyta > Pinopsida > Pinales > Pinaceae > Picea > Picea engelmannii. Next base: position 70,253 of record ML826829.1, read on the forward strand.
AACTTTGACTCTAGCTCTGGCTCATGGATCTACCTCTTGGAAACATCTTTGGCTCATTGCTATACCTCCTAGAAATAGCTCTGGCTCATGGCTTTGCCCCCTAGCAATAGATCTAGTTCATGGCTCTACCTCCTGGCAACAACTTTGGCTCATGTCTCTACCTCCTGGCAACAACTCTAACTATGGCTCTGGCTCACGACTATTGGCTCTAGTTCCTGGCTATGGCTCTAGCTTTAGCTCAAGCCTACTGGCTCTGGTTAATAGCTATAGCTCTACCTCTGGTTTCTGGATCACTGGTTCCTTCATTACAGAAGTCTGCTCAATAACTCTCTACTCCTCAATATCCATATCAGAATCCTGACTCAACATTCACTCATGTCTCCTTCTCTCTTTCTTGAATATATTCCATCTTGGCAATCATGAAGCCAAGTCGAATGTTGGTTTATGCCTCTCCCATTTGGATTAACTATTGGAGTCCAGACATATATTGGTAATGACTTTTGGATAAGGGCCCAATTGGAAAAATGGAAGAACATGGTCGAGACCTATGAAAAGGGGACAATTCCTTTAGAAGAATTCTGACGGGCTATTTATAACCTGAGGAAAATATGGGTTGAACATTTGGATGCTCACCAAGAAAAATGGAAGAAGTCGAACACAGACATAAAGAAGGCCTCTAAAATTCAGACGCAAGTAGAACTGTTGAAAAAAAAAAGATACAAATGAGTTCTCTTTTGGTGGCTATCCTTAGTAGGGAAAAGATTTTATAGTTTCCCAGAAAAATGGGACAAGTGACCTATGGGTAAGGGGGGAATTCCACAATTCCAGGATGATCCTCATTCCACATTTCCTCTAGGAAAATTATAAAGAATATGCACCCTTCATGGCCCAGAATTGAGAGTAGCCCATTGATGAATGTGCAGTACGCATACAATCCCTACTACGATATGCCCTATGGGGAAGCATGAATAGGTGGGTGTTGAGATTTGGGTACCTTGGAAGGTGGTCCACTTGTTTTTTTGAGCTTCTAAACACATGAGGGAAGAACTGTGTACCTTGTACTATGTACTTTGTGTCTAATTTCACTTTGACTTAGGAGATTTAAGTCAAAAGTGAAATTTGGTCATTTTAGCCAAAAGTGACAATTAATTCACAAGGTGGGTGAATTAATAGACATAAAGTGAAACTATGGAAACTTAAGTAAAGTGGGTTTTGGTTTGATATTTAGATGAGTTGATCTCAACCATTTATTAGGGATGAGATGAGATGATATCATCCACCCAATATTTAGGTTTCCTTATGCATCCTAAAGGAGGGCACAAGAGGCCAAGGAGAGGCCATTCACTCATTTGTTCACTCCAAGATTTTGAGAGAGATCGAGAGGATGAGGTTTATGGCGGAGGGAGAGAAAATATTGGGTGCCTAATTGCATGGAGGGCTCATGGAGGCTTAGTTCCATATTTATTTACTGAGGAGCTTCTACATCTGAGGAGGGCGCACTTAAGGAGGAGGGTGCATCAGCAATGGGGAGGTCTTAGAGTTTCATATTGCAGTGAGGTTTGTTTCATAAGGAGGCTACTCATCAGTATCAGAGTAATGTGGAGGGGTTTCTAGATCAGAGCTTCCAGTTGGCATCTGGATTCATTTTAGTGGTCTTGGCAGCATTTCTGAGGGGTGCACCATCTTAGGGCGGTCTTCCTTCTTTTGGACTTGTGTTTCAGCTTGGATCAAGTTGCTATTGTATCAGGTTCATCTATATTTTGTAATTTTTGTATTCCACTATCTATTCTCCTCATATATAGACATATATTCCAAACTGGTTTTCCCCAGGAGGGTTTTATCCAGGGTCATGTTGACCAAAAATACATGTGTACAATTTCATGTGTGTTAGAGTGTAGAACTGCTTTATTTTCAGCTGTAAAGAGAACCTAAAATTGTGAATGTAACCGTAACAAATCAGCAAGAAGTTCGTGAATTGTTGGTTTTCCTAAAACAACAGAAAAACCTTCATTGACAGTTGAAACTTAGAGCCAACTTGAGGTCAAAGACAGACCTAGTTGATAGCTTGATAGAACCTAGAAAATATTCATGGTATCAGAGCTGAGGTGGATGATTTTTGAGTAGTTTGAACAGCATATGAGTGGGTTGTTAGAGACATCTTCTTGGTAGATTTTGTGGACAACCATTGACAATTTTTAATGGTTTCTTGTGGGAAGAATTTTGTATAAGATTGTAGAGAATTTTTTGCACAGTTTGGACAACCTCTTTTCACACCTAAGGGAACGGGATTGGGGTTTTATTTCATGACCTCATTTCACACCTATATTTCTAGGAGTGAGGTCATAATTCGCTTACCTCTTTTCACACCTGTGTTGACAGGAGTGAGGCAACGTTCCTTTTCAGTTTGAGCATCAGTTGGAGTGTAGTTTGGAAGACGTGAAAGTATCTCATATGTGTGTGGAGGACAGGCTAGTTGAGGCTAGGAATTGTTTTCCTTGGAAGGCGAGGATCATCTTTGTCTTAGAGGACCTCGAACTATGGGACATAATTGAGGCACATGTTCCTGTTATTCTTGTTACTGCTCACATCTTGGTGGCAGAGTTCAAGAAGAGGAACAACAAGGAAAAGAGGACCATTTTTTATGCAGTGCAAGATCATATCATTCCCCACTTGATTGGTAATACTTATGCATATGATATGTGGGCATCTCTATGCAATTTGTATGAGAGATATAATGAGAACTGGAAGTTGGTTCTTCATGATGGACTGAGGGGCATTTGCATGCTCGAGGATGAGTCAATTACTTCTTTCCTTGGTAGATACACCCAGATCAGAGACGATCTTGGAGCTGTCGGAGAGGTGGTGAACCCTAAATCTATGGTGAGGACATCTTTGAACAACTTTACCAAACCTCGGGGTCCATTCATACACGACATTGTTGCCAGGGAGGTTATGCCTACATGGGAGAGGATGTGGGATGACTTCGTCTAGCAAGAGACTAGACTTGTAGCAGAGGCTTCTGGACAGTAGCAATAGTAGTAGTTTGATCACAGTGATGAGGACCTTTCTCTTTGGACAAAGGGAAAGAAGAAGACCGTCCGGGGAGGTCGGTAGGGTCCCATGTTTGGGGCCCTACCACAGGGAGGAGAGAGAAACAATGGGACGAAGAGAGATATGAGCTCAGTGAGATGCTTTGCTTTTGGATAGATGGGTCACTATGCAGGACAATGTATCAATAAGAAGAAGAAGCAGCAGGATGTGTCAGCAAAGGAGATAGAGTTCAATGAGCAGTTTGCAAGAGAGTGTGCATTCGTGACTACTTTTTCTGTTGTTACACCATCAAGAATTAGATGGAGAGACAGAGTTGAGGAGGACCGAATGACTCACAGTAGTGATTCAGAGGGAGATCAGACTCAATTTCCTTGGACACCATCTTCAGAGGGGGTGATTGGTCCACCCATGATAGCTTCAGTTTTAGAGTTGTCGAGCAGACAAAGAGTTGGTGCTACAGCTTCAAAGCATCAGAGAATGATGAGGAGTAGGAGCAGGGCACCATGGAGGCTTAAGCCTCACTTGGCTACAGAGACTGGCAGATTAGGTTATGGATCCCCTTCAGGTGGAAGCTACTTGGCGAGAGGCCAAGTTGATGCTCTTGGTGAGATGTTGAGATCCAGGTGCTCTTGGTGAGATACCAAGAGGGGGAAACTCTTGGTGAGATGCCAAGAGAGTGACTCATGGTGAGATGCCAAGAGTAGTGACTGTTGGTGAGATTCCAGGAGGTAGAAATCCTTGGTGGGAGACCAAGGTGGATATCCTTGGTGTGGTGCCAAGATATAGGTGATCTTGGATAGGTGGAGAGACACTTCCATCTATAGATCACGCAGATTGAGAAGATCAATGACGACTACTTTCAGTGATCGGGGTACAACTATACTCACCGAGTATATGCCAGGAGGCAACCATGTCCACTGCAGGGATGAGATTGGTGGTGACAAGCACTTTCCTTGGTAAGAGGGAGTGTTGAGATTTGGGTACCTTGTAAAGTGGTCCCCTTGTGTTTGTGAGCTTCTAAGCACATGAGGGAAGTACTTTGTACCTTTTACAATTTACTTTGTGTCTAATTTCACTTTGACTTAGGAGATTTAAGTCAAAAGTGAAATTTGGTCATTTTAGCCTAAAGTGACAATTAATTCACAAGGTGGGTGAATTAATAGACATAAAGTGACACTATGGAAACTTAAGTAAAGTGGGTTTTGGTTTTAGATTTAGATGAGTTGATCTCAACCATTGATTAGGGATGAGATGCGATGATATTATCCACTCAATATTTAGGTTTCCTTATGCATCCTAAAGGAGGGCGCAAGAGGCCAAGGAGAGGCCATTCACTCATTTTTTCACTCCAAGAGTTTGAGAGAGAGAAAGAGGATGAGGTTTCAGGTAGAGGGAGAGGAAATCTTGGGCACCTACTTCCATGGAGGGCTCATGGAGGCTTAGTTCCATGTTTATTTATTGAGGAGCTTCTACATCTGAGGAGGGTGAACTTGAGAAGGAGGGTGCATCATCAGTGGGAAGGTATTAGAGTTGTCAGATTGCAATGAGGTTTGTTTTAGAGGGAGGCTACTCATCAGTATCAGAGTACTATGAAGGGGTTTCTAGATCAGAGCTTCCAGTTGGCATATGGATCCATTTCAGTGGTCTTCGCAACATTTTTTATGGGCACACCATCCTAGGGAACTCTTCCTTCTTTTGGACTTGTGTTTTAGCTTGGATCAAATTTTTATTGTATCAGGTTCATCTATATTTTGTACTTGTTGTATTCCACTATCTATTCTCCTAATATATAAACATATATTCCAAATTGGTTTTCCCCAGGGGGTTTTATCCAAGGTCATGTTGACCAAAAATACCTGTGTACAATTTCATGTGTGTTAGAGTGTAGAACTTCTTTATTTTCAGCTATAAATATCTCCAGGTGTGTTACATTTATTTTAGTATGCATGTGTTAACCCTTGGTGACTAAAACTACATGCTAGATCACCTAAAATTGTGAATGTAACCATAACAAATCATCGAGAAGTTCTTGAACTGTTAGTTGTCCTAAAATAGCAACAAAACCTTCATTGACAGTTGAAACTCAGAGCCAAATTGAGGTCAAAGACAGACCTAGTTGGCATCTTGATACGACATGGAAAATCTTCAGTGGGAACAAGGCACAGTAGAGATCAAACAAAAAGACACCTTTAACTACCACAACTTTGTACCAGCAATAAAAAGGTTAAGCAGGTACATACAATGTGTGAAAACTTGTGGAAATCATTGGATCGAGCTTAAGTTCCATTATCCTTTGATTTGGCTCCCAACACCTGAATATCAACAAAGTTTTGAGATAAACAGAAGGGAAGAAGAAGGGTTTTGGAAAAAGATATAGGACAATGGGGGCTATTACACAACTATTGACAAAGGGCATGACAAGTACAAAATCAACAGCCTCCATAATGGCACCACCCCTTTAGATTCAGACAGATTACTTGCATGAGGACATGCAACACTTTTGATTGGGGTGAGAAGATGGGTGTCCAAAAAACCATCTTTTCCATAGCCTTTCTTTCATTTCCAGTGCCATTCTTTCACCCTTTTCACTTCTACCTTCAACGTAACTAGTGCATTTTTCTTCAGGTATGTCACTTTGTAATTCATGTCACTTTAAGTGGTTTTTTCTAGTGTAAAAGAGGAAGTATTTACCTTTTTTGTGCTTACTAATGAAATCTGGTTGCTACATTAGGAAAGGACTTGACATAAATATAGTCCAAGTTGTTGAAACACCCTTTCCAAGTTGTTGCAACAGGTTTGTCCATTGTTTCAACACTTTTCCATATTGATACAACACCCCTCTACGTTATTGCAACACCTCACTATGATTTTGCAACATGATATCCTCGTTTTTCCAACTCAAGACCAGCAATGCCACCTTCTTTGTGGTTGTAACATGCTATAGCATCCCCAAAACAAAGTTCCAAAATGATCTTGAGTTGCTAGCTGAGGTAATGATGACAAGGAAATTGCCATGAGTGTAGCACCCCATGATAAAAGGACAAGGCAGAAAAGTCAGTTTTTTATACGAAATTGAGAACATCCTGAGGATCGTAGTTCCACATGGTTGTCCTCATTCTTCAATGAGAGTCAAGGGGGATTGTAATTTTGAACTCTATTTGCAGTTTAATAAGAAATATATGGTTGGAGCTTTTGGTCATAATTTTGGTGTGATGTGCATTTGAGCTCAGTATTGTATCTATATTGTAACATGTTTTCATTCTTTGGATTAATTATTCTGTCTACAGGGTTCATTTAACTACGCATTCATAGCTGGTAAATTATCATATACTGTAACACTTGTTTTTTGGGTTTCTATAGTGTTCAATATTGTTTTTTTTCAGTTCTTATGTGTGATCACATAAGTGTTTGAATTAGTTAGCTATATGTAGAGTATATTTATTAATGATGCCAGGAAACAAAAGTGTGTGAGCTACCTTCAACATAGTCACTATCGGGATTAGATATCGGCCAATGTGTCTTTCCTCTATACAACAGTTTAGTTTTCCCTTTCATTATGCCCAAAATGGGTCACAGCAGATTGCTTCCATCCGGCTATGCTAGAATAGTTAGCTTAGCCATCCTTTTCATTATGCCTAGACCAGGGTCATAGAAGATCGCTTCCATTTAGAAACACTAGATAGTCAATTTTTGTTTTCATTACTTTTGAGTGATTTAGAATTTGGTGACAATGTTGATAATAGTGATGACAATGACGACAACGTCGACAATGATGATAATGGTGACGATGATGATGACAATGATGATGATAATGACGATAATCATTGATCGTATTCTTCATCCCACTCTACATATGTATCATCCGGTTCTGAATCAATGTTGAAAGGATTGGTCGTTGTTGAGTTGAGAAAAAGGTATAAATATCCTCCTTATTACCATGGTTTATGATATATTCTTGATTGACTTTTCTATTAATTAGAAATAATCAGGAAAGAAAATGATTAAAAATTCTTCTAGAAATGGAGTGATATTAGATAATTTCTAAATTTTGGTTTGAATTGTTTGATTTCATTGCAGAAATTGACAATTATTGTTAAACTCATGATATCTTAATTTACCCATGTCATTGTAATATATAGAGGGTAATGAACCATAGAGACATATCCAAGAAATTTATCCAAGCATTCGGATCTCCAAATTGCTCTGTACAAGCATTCCATTGTAAATGATTTACCAACTATGGAATTAATGAAAGCCTTGAGCGTTTTAATAATCTTTGTGTACTGATTTTTTAGCAGCAGTACCTTCTGAAGACTGTGGGCCCGGTCGGAAGGAGTTACTGTCTCAATCTGTAATCGTATCAATTTTATTTCAGTCTGTGATTTAAATTTCTTTGCAACAGTTAAAATAAATGCGCTAGTATGTTGATGTTTTTATAAATTGGTTATGCTATTTAATTACAGAGGATAGATGTTTCATTTGAAGGTTATCGATTGTTGTTCCAGTTCCCATTGTTGTTAGTTTATTGCTTGAAGATTTCCTCTTATTTTCACATACATTGTTCCTTTTATTAAAATTGCATTTGTTGTTCCTTTCGCTTAAATTCACATTTTTTGTTCCTTCTTAATTTTACAGTAATTCAATGTTCTTTTCCAGCAGTCTAAATAATCATTGATAGATTGATTAATTAAGTGTTTTCATAGATTAAATTCTTGTTTCTTAGTTAGATGAATTCAGCAAAATTGATTGATGTTTTAATTCGCAGTGTGTTAGTGATCAGATTACAATTATGTTGAGTAAGTTCTTAGTTTCAGAGTTTTTATTGAATGTGTGAGGAACTTCACTATTGATAAACTCATATTTCCTTTAACTACACGATTTTAACCTCCACAACTATCTGCATAGACTTTGTTGTTATTCTTGAAAGAAAAGATGAATCATCGGTTGATAAATTAATGTCAGACTAAGGTTGTTTTTAGGACATATTTAGAGACCAACATTTTGGCATCGTTTTCGGGGAGAATTTCAAAGATAGTATAGGTTTCATATCTGGAGGATGAGGTATTGAAAATAGAAGGTAAGAACCTATGTAGGCAACAAGTAAAATGCTTGTGCCAACACCTACCTTCAGTTAACGCATAGAGGTTATATAGGTGCATAGAATTTGTGTTTGTGTGTATGACTAAGAAGAAAGAACCTGAAAAACCAAAACCCCCACCAAAGGCTACAAAATACCAGGGGTCAGTGCCCCCTAGAAGGAGCACTTACATAGACAAAATTATCCGAAAAGTTGAATCTCAAGCTTCGGTTGGACCTCAAAAAGGATCCACCTGAATCCCTCAAGCAACAAATTCACCAACTGCAGCTCATGTTGAGGTTCATAGCAGAACTAAAGGGACTGAACAAAGATTCCAAAATACACATACCCCATCTCTCAGTCCTTCAGACGAGGGAAATTCGTGTAATTTGAAAGAAGGAGAAGGGGAGACCAGTGGAGTTGATGAGGCAAACCCACAATCACCTGAACTTGGATCTCCTGTGATTCTGATAGGAGAAGGAACACATAAAATCCCAGATATAGGCAGCGTGATTAAATCTCCTAAGGGACCAAATAATCAACCACCTCGAATAGAACACTCGGACCAAGAAATCCCTGAATATTATTGGCATATTTTAGACCGAATGGCACAACCAAATCAACCACGGACCCAAACTTCCACTTTGGAATATCCTATAGTTGATCCAATTGTTAATGCCCCAATGAAAGCCATCCCACTGCAAAATCTTCCAACCTTTCATGGATTGATATAAGAGGACCCTGCTGTGTTCTTATTCGATTTTGATTTCCTGTGTAGAGGCTATGACTACACCTCTGAACCCAAGAAACTAAAACTATTTCCTTCCACCTTGAAAGGAGAAGATTTGCGATGGTTTATGGGACTAGGAGGAGGAACCATAAATTCATGGGATGAAATGAAACAAGCCTTCCTTACGAAATATCAAGATTATTGTAGAACCAGGGATCTAAAATATGAAAATTTTAAAATGACTACAAAAGAAAATGAAACATTAGAAGAATGTATTGAAATGTTTCAATATAAATTGCAAAGATCACCTTACTATACACTCCATGTTGAAGTACTCAAAGCTACTCTAATAAAAGGTATGAAGGATGAATGGGTAGAAACATTGAATTTAATGGGAAAAGGTGATATTTATCAAGAAACTTATGATAACATTGTCCAATTGTGCATCAGGTGTTCACGAGGAAGTACACAAACCAGATCAAGAATACAAGCCCCCATCACCAGAAGTAGTAACATTACTAGCGGGAGCGTCACCCGAGTAAAAGTTGGTAATCTTTTAGAAAATTTTAAAAATGACATTTTTAGTACTTTGACTACACAATTGGATGTTTTGTAGGCTAAACAGAAACAAGAAGAAGCAGAATAGTTGTTGGCCATATTTTTCCACCGATGCAGAAGGAAACATGGTCCGAGGGAATGTCCCTTGGATGTGGTTCGGGTTTGCACAATTTGTGCCATAGACCATGCGACAGAGTAATGTCCATCACTCTCAGGACTAAAAGATGTCTTTAAAGAAGCAGAAGAGGAAACAGAACCGGTATATCTAATGTCTCAGTGTCGCCAATGGCAGGCTCATCCCCTAGGTACGCTACAAGATCCCTCTTCTTTCTTTTCTGGGCAGTATAATCAACAACATAATTCTGGAAACACATGGCAGGGCCAACCATTTGCTAATGTCACCTGACAGTCCCAGCAATATCCTACTGAAACCTGGCCAAATCAACCAGCTACAAATCCCACCTGGCCAAATCAACCAACTGCAAATCCCATATGGCCAAATCAACCAGCTGCAAATCCCACCTGGCCTAACTTGCAATACCCTACC
>ML826830.1:0-21561 GCA_009831015.1 Picea engelmannii
GGTATTCAACAACCCTGTGAAAATCCTCTCCTGGACTCTTCTCTGTTCCAGAACTCAAAGGAGTTCTTTTTTGTGCACTCTGCACATCCACTCAATGCCCTCCTGGCAGAGTCTCCTCAACAAACCTATCCCTTTTCTGAACTCAAAATAGAGTTGTGTTGTGAACTCTAGTACCTGCTCAATGCCTTCTTGGTAGAGCTTCCAGAATCCTTAGTGATTCTGATTTCAGTCTTATTCCCTCTTCTGCACGGTCCTTGCCCAAATTCCACAGAATTCAAGAGTGCATCTATGCACTAGCTTTCAGAACCCACAGTGTTCTGTCACACCCTCTTGGCATGAAGCCTCAAAGAACCCCAAACCTGAAATCAAAGAACTCACAGATAACAGAACCTATCTATCTCTGCAAATGCACACCTAATCATACATCTACAACATATAAATACACACACATGAAGACATTTATCATACACAAAATAACATGAAGGAAAAACTGCTCTGATTTTATTAATATGAAAATGCCTCTTTACAATGTGTTTGAGCTCGGACTGCAACAGAGTCTTGGCCACTTCTCCTCTCTTCTCTAACTCTTGTAGAGTTCTCCTATATCCCTACTCTAACTCTAAACAAGATCGAAAAGATCTTTTACATGAGGGGGCTCTTCGAGCTCTTCCCTCCAAGCTACCTAGTCTATTCAATTACATTGAATTATAATTAAATGGATGTCTAGTCTAGATCGGAGCTAGATCTCAGCCTTACAACCATTAAAGGCCTTATTTAACTATAGTCTACTCAAAGGCACGACTTTGGCTTTACCAGCCTTACAAACATTTAATAAAAATTTCAAATTCAAAATTTGAAAGTGAGAGGGATGAGCCTCTCCTCTCCCCATTGAATGCACGTTGACTGGGCTTGTTGGTTGGTGCGTTGCTGGCTTGGAGCACTGCTCCTGCATCATACTCCTCTGCTATGAAAAATTCATTAGCTCCTGCTCATGAGCTCTCCACCCCGGCTGTTGAAATCCACCTGGATCCCAAACAACTCTTTGGAGTTTCCCATCTACTCCACCTCTCTGCTGTTGTTGCTACTTCCCTGCTGCTTCAGCAGGTCCGTTTTTGTTCAGCTTCCCTCTACTGATCTCTTCTGCTGATTTCAACATCATCTTTCTGAGCTGTTCTATCTCCTCATCCAGCTCTTGCCCTGGCTAGCTCTATTCATGCAGTCTCCTCTGCTGCAATTTCTCTCTGCAAATGGGTAGATCATCATGATCTCCCATGTCATATCCTCCATCTCTTGTGGCCTCAACTTGCCACCCTGCTGTAGATTTCAATTCTGCAATCTGATCACTGAGCTGCTACTTAGCTTCTCCCCGTGACAGCTCTATATTTGCCATATCTCTTTTTGTTGGCTCAAGTCCAACCTCTCCCAGCTGCTCCTTGTGTTGGTATGCTCCCTCTGTCTCCAACCTAATCTGTTGGATGTGCATTCCCTGCACCTTTACGCTTCTCTCTAGGGCTTCAAACTCTTCACACAGATCAACAAAGTCCATGTTGTCTGCTTCCTCCTCTTCTTTTTCTACTGCAAGCTTTAGTGCTATAGTCATTTCAACTTCCTGGTTGAAAATTTTGAGCCATTCCTCATAATGCTCTTCTTCTTCTTCTTCTTCTTCTAGGATAGACATTAGTGTTTTCTCCCCTTCTTCCTCCATGACAGTCTCTACTAGCTGTCGGTCTTCTGTTGGTACTCCTACAACAGAGACTCTTACCTCAACTGGGCTTAATGGTAGGAATATTTGAATTCCTCCAATGATCAGAATATCCTTCTGATATTTTTCCTCTGTCAACTCCTCTGGCTGATCTGAACTCGCCTCAAAGTTCATGAGACTCTCAGACAGTCTCACTTCCATTCCCCCGCCCACCTAGCAAATTGGGGACTTTCTGCTGCCCTCTTGCCAGTCTATGAGATCCTCAGATCCCATCTCATTGCCCTCCTGGAAGCATGAAATTTACATGTTGTCCTCCTAACAGTCTATGAGATCCCGCAATGATCTTTTCTCATTTCCCACCTGGAAATTGGAAATTTATGTTCTACCCTCCTGGCAGTCCCTGAGATCTTCTAGTGATCTCTTCTGCTCATCATCACTAAGATTTCTCCTAGCTTCTAGCTCACACACCTGAACCATCTCCTCCTCATCATTCCTAAGGATTTTAGCATGCCTCATCCATCCTCTTATTAGCCTCCATTGTCTTTTGGCCACCAATTCCCTGATTGGCCATTTTACCTTCGTCCTCATGGGCCATTCATACACCCAATGTGATCTTTCATCCTACTTCATCTACAATGCAAGTTCCTCCATCCTCGCTCTGATATTGAAGATCTCTTTATACATCTCAACTTTTCTTGGATGTTGATGGATCTTCTTTCCATCGCGTCTATGGAATTCAGTAGCCATATTCCTGCCTTCAATTTGCTCTCCTGGAAAATCTGTTGTTGTCACTCTGCAACCCTGAGTGCTTCCAACATCCCCTACAGTCCTCCTAACTGTCTTCTTGACTGTTGCGTACCTGCGAGAAATCACCACAAAGTCTCAATACTCTTCCTTCCTCTAATACCAAACTGATGTGTACCAGAGTATTCTCTTTCTCTTCTCTTCTCTGCCTCCTTCTGTCTACATTATACAAACAAAAAGTGGCTCTGATACCACAATTGTCACAAACTAGCATCCCTCGGGCTGAGATCCACTACAGGATCGTTCCAAATTCACTTCGAGCCGAAGAGGCTCCTTTGATTCCTACTAGAACCTTCAGTGAATCCACAAGTCCATTCCCCCAAAACCTCCACCTGCACTAAGATGCACAAGATGCAAGTTTTCACTTGCACATGGCCTTCAACACGACTGCAACCTTTTCTCGAAAAAAAAGGGATTTCAGATTTCAGGACTCTGTGAGTCCTACTGTCGAGAGTCTCTGCCTCTTCGATTCGACGAAACCTGATAAGCTAAAATTAAGAAATGGTGCTCATCGGGGATTTCCCCCCTGGACCATATCTCGATCAATGGGACCACTTTCTCGTGACCATAGCCTACTTCGGGTTTTCCAATACCAAATCCCTGGCTCTTAGTCATCAGGTTGACCGAAATGTTGATCCATGAAATGTCGAATCTTGGTCGCTTTCTCCTCCAAAGCTATGTCGCACTTCGCAACTTCGGGACTCCTGATGCGAAGTTGCTTGATTCTTTGTCTGTGGGATCCCCGGTATGCCGAAACTTGAAATCCTCATCTTCGACGCCCCGCTCATCACACTTTCTTGATTTCATGGTTTTCGTCCCCAAGAGCCCAAACTGCTTGCCTCCAGGAATTTCAAAATTCCAAATCCCGATATGCTGAAATATGAACCAGTGTTATTCTCCTAGATGCTTTTGGGAGTTCGCATTTCGAAACTTCGTGAATCTCGTTGCTCAAGTTCCTTCCCTCTCGTACTCCCGGTATCCAAAGTATCTAAGTACTGAAATCCCAAAACTCCAGTCCTCCTTCTCCTAAGCAAGATCAATGGCTCAAAGTCTCCCTTGATACAACGGCTTAGATCCTTTCGGGATTCTATGGGTCAAGAGTTCCGAAATCTGACCCCTGCATCTTCTGGTAGCCGAATTACCGAAATGCTCCTTTTGGGGATTTCCCTAGAACTTTGTCCATGTGCACCCTTCGGGACTTCGGGATTCAAAATTTTGTGAATCCTCCATGACCAAACCTTGATCCTTCATCTTCCCGGTGTCTGAAAACCCGATGTGCCGAAATGATCTAGCGACTCCTCTCCTTTGCATACAAGGATTAAACCTCGTGCAACTCCTCCTGTATCTGATGGCTATCAGCTATCTATGCAAGATCTGACAGACCAAGTATGCTCTCTTCTGCTGTGCTCTCTTGTACTGTCTGGACGTGAAACTTCAACAGTCTATATCTTTTCCTCTGCTCGATTCGACGACAGTTGTAACTCCTCCTTGTGCGCTCTGTTTCTTCTTGCCTTGGAATATTTTCCAAGCTTCAAAAGGCCTCGGCCTTTGATCTTGCTATGAAGCCTACGCTCATGCTTCTGTCTTTATTTTTGAAACTGCTGACCCTCCTGAGCTTCCTCGAACTCAAACCCTCCAAAGGGTCTCCTTTTAGCCTCTGCAATACTTGCAGGGATCTGTGCATGAAATAACTCTCCCTCCTGAGCTTTGTTCTCTTTGAATCCTCGAAGGATTCTTCGACCTTCGCACTCCTTGCAGTTGTCACTCTTGTGCACAAAAGCACTTTTCCTCCTGAGCTTCTCTTCTCTGAAACCTTGAAAGTTTTTCATGACCTCTGTGATTCCTATAGGGTCCCTGCACACACAAAGGTGATGTTTTTTCTAAGCTTCTCTGTTTCTTAGACCTCTAAGGGACTTAACCCTTTTCTCTCCCTCAGATGGGGAATCTGATGCCCTCTTGGCAGTCTCTTTCTCAAGCAACTCCTTGATGAGTCTGAAGGGTATTCAACAACCCTGTGAAAATCCTCTCCTGGACTCTTCTCTGTTCCAGAACTCAAAGGAGTTATTTTTTGTGCACTCTGCATATCCACTCAATGCCCTCCTGGTAGAGTCTCCTAAGAAAACCTATCCCTTTTCTGAACTCAAACCAAAGTTCTGTTGTGCACTCTAGTACCTGCTCAATGCCCTCCTGGAAGAGCTTCCAGAATCCTCAGTGATTCTGATTTCAGTCCCATGCCCTCTTCTGCATGGTCCTTGCCCAAATTCCGCAGAATTCAGGAGTGCATCTATGCACTGGCTTTCAGAACCTGCAGCATTCTGTCACACCCTCTTGGCATGAAGCCTCAAAGAACCCCAAACCTAAAATCAAAGAAACCACAGATAGCAGAACCTACCTGTCTTTGCAAATGCACACCTATTCATACATCTACAACATATAAATACATACACATGAAGACATTTATCATACACATAATAACATGCAAGAAAAATTGCTCTGATTGTATTAATCTAAAAATGCCTCTTTACAATGTGTTTGAGCTCGGACTGTGATAGAGTCTTCGACCCTTCTCCTCTCTTATCTAACTCTCATAGAGCTCTCCTATATCCCTACTCTAACTCTAAACAAGATCAAAAAGATATTTTACATGAGGGGGCTCTTCGAGCTCTTCCCTCCAAGCTACCTACTCTATTCAATTACATTGAATTATAATTAAGTGGTTGTCTAGGCCAAATCAGAGCTAGATATTAGCCTTACAACCATTAAAGGCCTTCTTTAACTACAACCTACTCAAAGGAACGACTTTGGCTCTACTATCCTTACAAACATTTAATACAAATTTCAAATTCAAAATTTGAAAGTGATAGGGCAACGCCTCTCCTCTCCCCATTGAATGCACACTAAGTGGGCTGGCTGGCTGGCATGTTGCTGGCTTGGAGCGATTCTCTTGCATCAATTCACTATTATAGATTATATATATCTGTGCAAATTTGGGGAAAAACGGTGGAATTGTTTGAGTGAAATCCCCCAAATTCATGAACGAATCTAAGTTTTAATGATTCTAGGTTTGTATAAGAATTTAATGGATTTGATCTGCGGAGTTGTGGAGCCGAATTCGGCTTAGAAGGGAAAAAAAAATTCAAATTTTAATGGCCGCTATAATGATGGAAAAATTTTGGCGAAATTACCAAATCAACAACTGGGATTGATTCAATGATTTGAAAAATGAGGAAGATCAATGGTTCGTATTCCTTTCGGTTGTTTGGGGAGTTGGAGAAAATTAACGGTCAAGATCATCTTGGCTGGGAGATCAACAACCCAGATTCACCTGTGATTTTGTCAAAAATTCTAAGTGTGGAAGTTCGCCAACAAAAATTGTCGATGGCCAATGGTTGAGGATTGTCAAGTTGGGTGAAGGGTTAAAGATCGACCAAGGAAAATTGTCGATCACCGATGATCGATGGTCGAGAATCAGGAGATTCTGGTAAAGTTTTCCTTTTTTTTTCAAACAAAGAAAATCTTCGATCATCGATGATTGATGGTCGAGGATCGACTGAAAAACTCTGAAGTCCCGAACTCTGGAGTAAATATGGATTGTTCATGTTTGAGGAAGTGTGTACGCAGATCATCCTATTTAGGTATTCAATGTTTGGGGGATTTGTGGTGTACTGTGGAGAAGTCTCTCGAAGTTTCAAAGTTCCAAATTCCTAAAGTTGTGAGGTACTAGAGTGACATGGCATGTTGATGCCACCTAGGGTGACATGTAAATACTTGATTCTTTCAACGTGTCAGTTTGTTTCATGTTTTTCAAAGACTATTTGTGCCAGTTAGTATATGACACATGTCACCTGTCAGATAGGGCTACGTGTCCATGCCTTGTTTTCTTCCATGTAGCACCCACTTGGTGCTTAGTTCACTAATTCAACGTTATGAAGGAACAAAGTGTGATGAAGGTGAAACCCCCGAAGCTCTGAAGGGAGGAGTAAATCCTCACCATTGATCGAGACAGGACACGAGGAAGTAGATCCTATAGTCTGGAGACTTGGCACTTTGTAGGATTCAAGGTATAAGAAGTTGGGGTCAAGGAATCTCAAAGGCCTAAAGGCCAGGGTCCATCTCAGACATTGATTATAGTAGACATGTGGAACAAGATCCCAATATCTAGAGACTTGGTACTCTAGAGAATTTGAGTTGTAGGTTGCTTGAGTTGAGAACTCCCGAAGGTCGGAGTTAATCTCCACCATTGATAGAGAGGTGATACATGGAGGAAGGAGAGGACCTCCACTATTTTGGCACTATGGAAGATATATGGAGAGGTGATTGGGAAGCCCTGAAGTCTGAAGCTACGAAGTAAATCCTAGTCATTGATCGGGACATGAAACGTGGCAAAAGGTCCTGCAGTCCAAAGACTTGGCACTGCGGAAGAGTTGAGAGTGTGGACAGTCTGAAACTCTGAAAGCTCAGAGTCCCGGAGCTTCCATTGACCTTCATTCTCATCCTTGATCAATTTTAAACCACATGATATCAGATATAGTAATTCTAACATAGAAAAGAACCAGAAAGGATTTGGCCTATGGTTTCGTGTCGTGGTCATGTGGGAAGTGGTTTGAAGGAAGAAACTTTGCATAATTGATTTATGTATCATCCTAGGGATAACATGGAAGTGTTATTCATATAAATTCTTCACGAGTTGAAAGGATCTATAACATTATTGACATTTTTTTTATCATATGTTTAATTCTGAAAAAATGGTCAGTTGCACATTTTTCATAATTAAGGGATTGAAACATATCAGATCAGAATGCGTATTTAATAAATGGAAGAAGGAGAGGGAGCCTCCATCCATCATAGAGGCCGAAGGCCAGAATACCAGAATTGGAAATGCGGAGACAAAATCCAATGGCCACAAGGCCGAGGGGAGCAAGATACATTGCTAGAAACTGTGAAGATCCTAAAAATAGAAGCGCAGAGATACAATGTAGACAACGAGAGGTTGATGAGAGAGAAAATTCAGATAAATGCTCGAGTGTTGTTCAGAAATGTTCCACCAACATGAAACAGTTCCATATCAACATCAAGTATAAGAAATGTATCTCAAATCGTGTGATTGACTACCTCAATCGACATCTTATGGCTTCACTCACCACTAGGGTCCATTCTTATGGACATGAATCATCTGAGTGGCCCCAACTTTATCAGTAAGATCCAAACTTCTTCACCACATATCATCTCTTGGGTACATGCACGACTGTCATCGATTTTCACATTCAAGATGAACTATTATGCCACATGGGACATCTCTGTGTTCCTAAAAGCGAGCATTCAAAGTTAATTTGGGAAGTCCACTATAGTAGGATGGAAGGACATTTTGGCATGGAGGAAATTGTGGTCCTTCTTCATAAACATTTTTATTGGCCAAAACTTCGACAGTATGTCAGCAAGTATATTAGATCTTGCACTGCCTGTGCCATTTCCAAGCTAGCCATCAAGAAGAAAGGCTTATACACCCCTCTTCCTACTCCAGAGTATCCTTGGGAATCCATTTGAATGGATTACATGTCTGGCCTTCCATCCATCATGCAAGGAAATGACTGTGTATTTGTGGTCGTTGATTGATTTTCAAAGATGACTATCCTCACATCCTGCAAGAAGAATATCATAGTGGCATATACTGCAAATATATTCTTTGAATGAGTGTGGGTCCACTTTGGAATACCATAGACCATCATCTCTAACCAGGACAAAAGTTCCTCAACACATTTTGGTCAAGTCTCTGGTCACTGTTGGACACCAAGCTCACAAAATCCACTACTTTCCACCCCCAAACAGATGACCAAACTGAGGTCATCAATCAGATTATTGTGCACATCCTGTGCATGTACAACTCTAAGAATCCATGTACATGGGACGAGAGTCTCCCCTATGTTCAACATAGTTACAACATGGATCTCCATAGCTCCATCGAACATGACCCATTTCTGATGGGGTTGGGATTCCAACCCTTGGGACCCATTGATGTTGCACTTACTCTTGCCACCACACAGACAGAGTCTTCCCATGATCATTCTACAACTGACAAATCCACTATATTTATTGAGCAGATTCATCACATTCGCCAACAGGTCTAGGAGATTTTTCAAAAATCCAATGCTAAGTACAAGCAACACCATGTTCAACAAAGGGTACCACACCAATTTCACGTTGCCGACAAAATCTAGTTACATTTTCAGAAGGAGCGTCTCACGGGGCCCCATCAGAAGCTCTGCCCACTTCGCTATGGGCTTTACACTACCACCAAGGCCATGGGTAGCAATGATTTTGAGCTCAACGCTCCACTCTTCCTTGATCTGCAGCCAGTGTTCAATGTGGACCTCCTTCAACCATATTTTCCACCATTATTGGACACCTTAGAGATCATAGATCAATGGACACCGACGGAGCTCAACCTTGATTGCATGGAACAAGAATCCACTTATCAAATACTGGACACACAGGTCAAGGGAACTTTCCAGCAAAGGATCCAACTTTATTGGGTTGTCAAGGCAGGGAAATTCCTACACCAAGGAAAGTGGCTCACCAGGAGCCAAATCCAACATAAGTTTCCTCACCTGATGGGGGAAATCAATGCAATGGACACCATTTCTTCTTAAGCGGGGAGGATTGATCTGATTTCCTATTGGTGTCCACCCACCTATTCCAACTGAATCCTCTTGTCCATTTTTAGTTCGGCATGGTCTTCTGCACTTCTTTGTAATTGTGGGTTCTACACTTCCAAGGTTGTATGAAGACCTACACATCTTCTAGGTGGATATTGGTGGTCTGTCACCTAATCCAACTAGATTTTTTTGTATGTTTTCATATCAACACATCTTGTTGGAATTTCAGGTTTGTTTTTGAGGAATATTTTTTTTTTGGCTCTCCATAGTATAACTATAGACAAATTTAGAGTTGTATGGAAGAATGTGTATTTGTCTGAAATACCTTTCCAACGGGCTATCACACGCCTAAAACGAAGGTCGTATGCAAAAGTTATGACCCCGAGAAGTTGAGGTACCAAATTACCCATAGGGGCCCACATGACTTTTAGCGTTTCACCTCCTAGGGTTAGGTTTTTGTATGTCTAGTGTTTTGGCATTCATGAGTAATATCAAAAAGGCCTCTAGATCCTCATTGTAACAGATTCTTCTCAGATGGATGCGCGTAGCAACCACATCTCTTCTCAGAGATAGATACCACCATTCAAGAAAATGTTTCAGTTTTGCAATTTTACAGTTTCATCCTATTTCATTATTCAACAGAGGATATTGTTCATTGGATATATTTGTTATTCTTCATATCTCTATGTTTAGTCTATTCAATCTATTGACTAGTTTGTTCCGCTCCTAAATCTGGATCAACTATTAAGGGATGAAGACCAAGCCCTAGTTTCTCATGCTAAAGGAGGAAATAAAAGGTTTCAATTCCAGAAGGAGAACCACCTACATAAGGAATCTCACTCCCCAAAGAGATTCAACCATTTCCATAAAGAATATCACCCTCCAAGGAGATTCCATAAATTTCATAAAGGAAAAAGAAGCGATAAATGTTTATCCTCTTATCAATGCCATCATTTTGATAATATGGGACATATTTCTAAGAATTTTCCTTCCATAAGGGAACAATACAAGAAGAGAAATAATGAAATACGTCATGCCCATGCAGTTGAAGGTGATGATCCATCCACAAAGTTGACTAAAGAAGAGATTGAAGACTATGTCTTATTTTTCTCTCTCTCAGGATCTGTGTCACTTGGAGAGGATACTTGGCTCATAGACAGTGGTGACCCTAAGCACATGACATGTCAGAGAGACATTCTCTCTATAATTACAGAAAAAAAACTTTCCCCATAAAGTTACAATTGGAGATGAATACCAGTACCCTATCATAGGAGTGGGAAAATCCACCTACAAAGTTGATTCAATGACCCCGATGAAAATGAAGGATGTATTATATGTACCAGATTTAAAAAAGAATTTACTTTCTATCTCATCTTTAGATAATAAAGGTTTTAGGGTGAAATTCATAGATGGTGAAGTTCTCATGTGGCTTAAAGGAAAAACTATAGAATATTCAATTGTCATTGGTGTAGAAGAAGGTGACCTGTATAAGTTAAAAGGTCACTAATATGAAACCTTAACTCACTCCACTGAGAGTCCTTGTGAACTTTGGCACATAATACTAGCTCAAATTAACTACAAATCCTTACCATATGTAAGAAAGGTAGTTATAGGTCTAAGAGAATTCAACGTTGAGCATGAAGGTATGTGCAAGGGATTTGCATAAGGAAAGAACATAAAGAATCCTTTCTCAAAGAGAAACAATAAAGAAGAAGGAATCTTGGAGCTCATCCACTCATATGTATGTGATCCAATGCCATCAACCTCTCTTAGTGGGTATGTATACCATGTGTCATTTATTGATGATTATTCTTGCAAGACTTGGGTTTATGTAACATCCCCAACATCCAACTGGGTTATGGCACATAAAAATTTCGAACTGTATAAAAAATTAAAACATATACACACAAGAATTCTTCCAGAACTTTATATATAAAAATTAAAACAGAAAAATACATTTTGCAAATGCACATATTCATACAGAATAATAATAAAAATACACATGCATCACACACAAGAATAACATATAAAAATAAATGCATACATAATAATGCAACATGTAATTTAACACACAATTGACACTTATCTTGGTAAAACTATCATCAACTTCATGCAGACCTTCCACGAACCTCTCAGCCTTACACCACACTACTCATCACTCTTAGGAGTGGGTCACCTCCGAGCTGAGACTAAACTCTACCCAGGTAAACGGATTCCTAACCAAGATGATGTATCTCAAGCAACAGGAAAAACTCTGTCATAGGTGCCAGCTCGAACTAATAGACTATAGTCCCTCATTCCCCACATGTTCATCCCACCCCAAGAAGTGAGTCCTCTCTCTGCTCAAGATTCCTTCGGTTGCCCTACTTCCTTTCTGGTGCTTCAACAACAGGCCAGACAGGAAGTCTCGGAGACCTGTAGCTGTAGTTTAGCAACTTCGGGAAATAAATTCCCACCAATTCCCTCACCTAGAGAGAAATTTTTCATGGGCCTAACAACTTGCCTCTTCAATATCCCATGGTCCTGACAACCCGCTTCTTCATTCCATCTCCTAAGATAACCAGGTATAGATGTAGGTATGGGTATGAGTACAGGTACATATACAGGTACATGTACATGAAGGTATGAAGGACGACTAAATGAGTGAGTGAATGATGATGGAAATCCTCCAAAATGGACTAAGTCCAAGATATATGTATGCATGTCTCCAACTTGACACTTGTTGTGTTGAGAACTACTTTGGCCCACTTGTTCCCATCCCTAGAAGTTAGGATAAAATAATTATCCATACTTTATACTTTAAGAAATATTAGTATAATGATCCTTTTTGGCTTAAGCTCCCTAGCTTAACCCCTTATCCTTAAATTTTATCCCTCCTTTCCCTAACTAGTAGAGTTTAGTCCCCCATACTCTTTTATTGTGGTCAGTCTACACACAACGATGTATTATATTAATGATAAGACATATACAAAAATAGGCTCACTGGCCTTTAACATCTAGGCTCTCTGGCCTAATTCAACACATAAGCCTCCTAGCTTATAATAACTGGCTCACCATCCTATAAAACATAAGATATACACAAAAGGCTATCTGGCCTCAAAATCACGTGCATTTAACTTTTCTACGCGCGGTATCCTGGAATGTGCACACTTCGTCAATTTAGTGCACAATACATGTGTGTACTATACCATGGAAGGTGCATGAAAAATGATATAAAAAAGATCAACATATTAAGTAGTTTTTCATTTACATTTATAGTTGGGGTTCATCCTAGGGCTATTACATCCCCCCCTCCCCCCTTATTTATGCACTGTCCTCAGTGCAATATATACACATATACAACCAAAATTTCAAAAATCCTAAAAAAGATGTGGGTATTATGCCCACATAGCATCCTCATGCTCCCAAGTTGCATCCTCAGGACTATACTAGATCCATTGGACCTTTACAAGCTCTATGGATCGATTCCAAAGTTGTTTGATTTTCCAGTCTAGAATGTGTACCAGTTTCACTTGGAAAGTGCCTTCTTGCTCCACCTGAATATCATTCCAATCAATAATAGGATTAGCATCAGGTATATATTTCTTAAGAAATGATACATGGAATACATTATGAATAGACATTGATGCAGACAAAGAAAACATGTATGCTACAGGCCCAATCCTCTCTAAGATTTCAAATGGCCCACAATAGCAATCTCCCAACTTTGAACAATTTCCCAACTTCAGGGAACTTTTGTTGGCCTTTACTTTCAAGAATACATGGTTACCCACTTTAAATTCCCTGTGAGTTCTACCTTTATCAACATAGATTTTCTTCGTTTCTTGGGAAGCCTTTAAATTATGTTTTCTTTTCAACATTTTCTCTTCCATCTCCCTGAGTAATTCTAGCCCATCTACTGCTCTATCTATTGGGTTGTCCCATCTTACTTGTGTGTTTCACCTTCTGCCATAAAGTGCCTCAAATGGGCTCATCTTTAGAGATACTTGGTACCTGTTATTATAAGAAAAATCTACTAAGTGTAGGTAGTCTTCCCATTTTGATGGTTTATCCATCACATAAATCCTCAACATATCCTCAATCACTTGATTCACCCTCTCTGTTTGTCCATCTGACTCTATATGATAAGTTGAACTAAAATTCAAATTTGTTCCAAATCCCTTAAATAATCCCTTCCAAAAATTTGATGTAAATTTTGGATGTCTGTCAGACACAAATGTCTTGGGTATACAATGTAATCGAGAAATTTCTCTCATATAAACATCAACAATGTTGGTTTCCTTGTGAGTGAGTTTTACTAGAATAAAATGGGCATCTTTAGTAAGCTTATCCACCACTACCATAATAGAATCATGTTGTTGTTTTTTTTATTTTTATTTTTTGGGGGGGGGGAATTTGGTGATGAAATCCATTGTTACAACTTCCCATTTCTACTCAGGGATGGGTAATGGCTGCAACAAACTAGTTGGGTGTCTATGCTCAACCTTTACCTTTTGACACTCCAAACATTTGGCAATAACATCAACAATAAAATCAACAAATTCTTTCTTCATGCCTAGCCAATAATATTGTCTCTTGACAACTACAATAGTTTTATTATAACCTCAATGCCTTGCATAAGGTACATTATGAATTTCTCTCAATATCAGATTTTTCAATTCCTGGGAATTTGGTACATAAATTATTCCAATGTATATGATAATCTCATCATTTTCTAGCTTATAGTCTTCAATTTTCTGCTACAAAATACCTTGTTGTAATTTTGTTACTAATTCCTTGTGTTTCAAATTTGATTTTGCAGCCTCCAAGATTATGTCTTTCAAATATTATTGGTACATGCTAATGGTTGTAGCATGCAATTCATGCAGTCTTCTTTTGAGTGCATCATCCACCTTGTTCTCTTTCCTTTTCATATGCTTTATATCAAATTCATATTCACTGAGAAATTTTAACCACCTGTTTTTCCTATAATTTAGAGTTGGTTGATCAAATAAATATTTCAGACCATTATGGTTTGTCCTCAGCTTGAACCTTTTCCCCATCAAGTAGTGCCTCCACTTCCTCAAGGCATGCACTATGGCTTCCAACTCCAAATAATGAGTGGCATAGTGCCTTTCATGCTCCTTCAACTTCCTTGATTCATAACATACAACAAACCCATTTTGACTGAGCACATCAAAATATTCATTTACATAGTTGTTTTGGAAAGGAGGTTTTATTTGTTGATCACCTTGATTTCTTTGATCTCTTTTCTTGATTTATGGAACTAGAGCTCTTCTAAAATTTTGATTTATGGGATGAAAATTAGTTTGATATCTGGTGGAGGGATTACTATCAAAGGAAATTCTTTCCATAAACCTTTCCATAGTCTTCATCATCAAATCAAATTTTCATTTAATGACTGAGAAGTTGAGGGTTGTGCCTCTCCTTGAACCTTTTTCATATCTCTATCAGGATTATGTTTTATCTTTCTCGAGGCCATAAGATTTACCTCCACTTCAATTGCATCACTCATCATGTCATCTAATGTAGTATATATTATTTCTCTCAACAACAAGGCAAAGCCATTGTCAAAAGAGTCATAATATCAAAGTTGGGAACCTCTAGGAGGATATTTCACTTCAACAGGAATTGAGTAGTATACTTTCATAAATCTAGTTGAAAACTCTTGTACTATTTCATTAGGTGATATATTTATGTTATTGTATTGAGCCAGCAATTGAAGATAATTCTTCTTGTCACCCCACCTTGTAAGGAAACTTGTTTCAAAAGATGTAGAATTAAGAATTCTTGCTATTGGAATGGATTTGAACCATTTTCTGAATTCACATGAGAGACTTTGTGCAAACAGTCTCAATTTTTCATCTTCATGATCTACCTCCTCTATGTCAACAAAGTCATTAAACCAATCTAAGTGTCATTGGGATGATGCATTCTCTTCAACATCAAATGATTTGATTCTCTCATTATAATTCTGAGGTAAATCATGAAACTGAGTAGGTAAGACAAG
Organism: Picea engelmannii; assembly: GCA_009831015.1. Lineage (NCBI taxonomy): Eukaryota > Viridiplantae > Streptophyta > Pinopsida > Pinales > Pinaceae > Picea > Picea engelmannii. The sequence goes on from ML826830.1 coordinate 15,170, forward strand.
GGGTGCAAATATTTATTCCATGGGTTTAGGAAGAGTTTGAACCAGTTGACTAGTCTGAGTGGAAATTGCATTAGTTTGAATGGGGGTAATTGAGATCAAAGTTTGGAATTTCTTCTCATCAAAGATGACTTCATTCAAATTATATTATGATATGGATCTAAACAAGGTTTGATCAAATTTTAAATCAAAGTCAAGGTCATAAATGATTTTTACCCTATCTTTGGGTAAATATATATTTTTGTCTAGGAAAGAAACTGAGTCGATTGTCCTTTGTTTTATTTTATGTAAAAGTTTCTTAGGATCAGACACATATTCTATAGGTTCTGGATTAGGGTTCATTCTACTGTAAAGTGTCTTGGGAACTAGGATTTCTTATTAAAACTACTTTATGCTATTGATATTATTAAATGAAGTCACTAGGGTAAATTAAGTTCAACCAATAAAGGGTGTCTGATTCATTGTTACCCTTAGGAATCAAATCTAAAATTTTAGTCGTCCTTTCCCAGGGAAAATTTTCAATTTCAATCCCCGGTAACGATGCCAAAATGTTAGAACTCAGTAAATTGTTTTGGTTGAGGAAACAACCTAAAAAGGTAACCACAAACCTATTTAGATATGGATACTAGCCTACTTAGTTCGGAGAGAGCTCTCTCTTGTCACTTAGTTTCTGATGGATGTTTTTTCTTGATAAGAAAATGGATAGGGTTTAAATTTTTGAGTGGATTTAATAAAGTTTTATTGAGAAGGAGGAGAAGGATGTTATTTGGGCTATGGAGTCAAATATTGAAAACGAATGAAACTAATTTTTGGTAGATAGAACATCTCAAAGGAATAAAGGCTAACTTAGGTCGATGAAACCTTTAGTTTTGATTTTTTTGCAGGGGGTGAAAGAGGAAAAAGGAAACACATAATAGAATCAAAGCACCATATAGATGAATTCTAACTTAGTTAGGAAGAAAGGATAGAGTTTAAATTCTTTGAGTCTAGAGTAACATTTAGATGAATTCTATACTATTAAATATCAATTTATATGGAGGAAAAAATGAGATGCAAGTAGGGACACAAGAGATACATACAAAAGATAATAAACACATTGTCATCTCATCACCATTAGAGTATTTTTCATGAAGGTCCAAGACTTCTACATTTTCATTTCATTCATATTCAAAAACTTACAATGGATATAAAAATTATTATAGTTCTGCCAAATCCTCCTTTACATCCTCATAAATCTAAAAATATAAGAACCTATTTTCTAAACTAGGCTACTAGGAGTCGAGCTCCAACAGACTACAATAGTGGATCTGATTACATTGGAAGAGAACAAATCCAAAATAAATTTTCTATAAATATTAATTTTGTTTTGACCATATTTAATGCAAAACAAAATGTATCTTATACAATCAAATATGTGAGAAAAAAATGATTCCGATATGTGGATGAGTCATCAGGTGCATCTCGAGACCCCTTTGAGACAATTGGTGTGTTGTTAGGTAGCCATGTCACCTTCACGTAGCAGACTGGAGCTAGCGCTACGTAAATGGTACCTACAACTTTTGCGTAGTATATTTTCGTAGTGCACTTGGTTTTCTTGAAACTTGTGCAGATCCAATTGGAATCTACCGATTTGAAGCTTGATTTGACCTCCAGTGTGGTACATCAATCATTTTATATTATCCTTTTCAATCAAATGTGTCTACAACATTTGCATAGCATGGGATCGCTACACAAGTGTTGTGTATACTTGTTTATCAATCCAACATCATTTTGTGCCCAAAAAAACGTTTCTGCTATCACCCTTGTGATAACATTCTCCCATATCAAAATGCATATTTTCCACAACTATTATGACATGAACAAAACTTTAGATGGTCACATACCCAAAAGACAAAAAAATGAAGTTTCTTTAGTCATATTTCTACTACTTCTGTAAGTAGTTATAATCTTCTGGCTTCATCATTCAATTGCAACCTTTGTTTAAGATACATGTTTTTCTTCCTTAGTGTTATTATGTGCACCTTCAAATTTCCCAGTTTCTTGAACATGGTTACATTTCTCTTCAATTTTGATTGGGCAATGGAAAGGGATGCACAAGAATTTTATCTTGTTGGTTTGCATTATTTAAAGTGTTTCATGGCTTTTTCATCTGATATCCTCTTTTCTTATTTGAGATGAATGATTTGATCTTGAGATTCCCTCAACTCCTTATTAATCCATCTTATGTTCTTTTCTCCTTTTGTGGGTGAAGTAGGATGTCTCTCACTTACTGCTTTCTTTCAATGTATCTTTGAACTCTTCTTCCTAGTTGAGGATTTTTTCAGAGGAGCTATAGGCTTGGGTAAAACTATCATCTCAGGGTTGTGCATGAATTCCTTCCCCATTGACATTTCTTGCATGGGCTCTGTCTTGATCTCTGATGTGTGTTCCTCATAACCTCTCTCAACTAGATTCCTCTTTAGCTCTCTACTCTCTTGATAAAACTGAGCAATCACATGATGAGCCTCTCTAATATGTTTTTGCATTCCCCTAAATTCTGATTCTTTCTCTCCTACTTTGGTTTGGCCTTCATCTATCTCTTGAGCTACAACCTCAACATATTTTGTTTGCACTATAGGTTTAGGAATTCCTCTAGTTGTTGATCTTGTGGTTGGCCTTCTAGGTGTCTAGGTCTCTTTTGGTTCATCGATAAACACCAAGTTCCTACCCTTTTTTGGAATTGGATGTCTTGGAGGAGAGCCTTCAACTTCCTTTTCTTTTCCTTTCTCTGCAACACTTTCTCCCTTTTGACCTAAGCTTCTAGGATATAATATTTCAGCAGATAATGAGGTATCTCTTTTGGGGTATTGGGAATATTGTCCAAGGACAAGAAATAATCCCAGTCCATGTTTACATTTATGAGTTCCTCAACAACTAGTAGCTTCACTAAAAAAAGTGGAACAAGCTACTCTTAAGTTGGTCAGCCTTGGATTGGACCTTGTCTTCCATCTTTACTAAGCTTCTATATAGGTAAAAAGGTAAGTTGAGATGGTTTTTCCCTATCAAGTGCATGAGGAGTCTCACATGGTACTGGTAGACCCTATAAAACATACCCTCACAAGTAAAATGTATTTGTATGACCCTCAATATCTTCCCATAGGGCTCTAGCACATACTCCCTAGGAATGGTGGCTCCTATACTCTGATTTCTATATTTAGGCTTGAGGAAATCAATGTAAAACACAAAATCTAAATGCATACCTTTAAACCATATTTCCCTTAGTATTGGGATCTCTGTAGAAGAAGCTATTGTCCCCTCTGACACTGGGAAGATTACCTTTGCAATTGTTTTCTAGACACCATTGTATTTGAGGGAAAACTCCTTTGTCATATGTTGGTTATATCCTTGAATTTTCTCACAAAATTGAATGCACCTGGTCTGATCAAAAGAAACTTTGAATGTAGGGTCTGATTTCACCAAACTGACACTCTGTGGCTCATACCTTAACACATTCCCTCCTCTGTGATTATTTTTCTCGTATGTTTTATAGCTACATGAATATCTCTGTAAGATGGATGTGAATCTATGGTAGGTGGAGAAGTGCTCAAAACCTAACAGGTAAGTTTGCACATCAAGCCTAATAGAGATAGGATTTTTTTCAAAAGAGTATGAAAAACCTTTGTGTGTGATAGGCACATTACTTAGCTAGGTATCAATGTGTGGGTAATCATATTTTAAACGTGTTTATCACAGTTGGTGACTGGGTATGATATGAGGAGTGGGAACATCGAAACTGGGATTTACATAGTGAGGAGAACATGATAGAAGTTGCGTAGTGCGAGGGTCTACACAACATTTGCGTAGTGAAAAATAAGGTTTGTGTAGCAGGGGATTTTGGAGCTTGCTCGAGAGGGAAGAAACCAGATTGTAGGTTTAGAATGCGTGCAGAGGGATGAAAGATGATGGAGAAGGATGTATGATTTGATGTGGAGAGGTTTTGAGAGGGAATAGTACCCATTTGAAGTGAAAAGACCCTTTATATCATTTAAGTGACTTGCACAATGTGCCTAGTTTTTTATCTTTCCAAGGTACATATGACATAAATAACCATCAAGCACTTGCACTAACTTCACTACATGTGATCATGCTTATTAAAATGCTTTGAAAAGACCTCCCTCCAAAACCGATGACTTTAAATATGACAWATCATTTCCCTTATATGAARTAATTTTGAACTTCAAAACAAGGACCCTTACAAGATCTTTCATGATGACAAACAACCCATGGACCTTCTAATAAATWCTTCACCTTCATAATATGTGATGATATACACAAACCATTGAATCASACTTGTGATTTTGACTCTTATTTGACATTCTYCTTACRTTGTATTTTATAAATGACCTAAGGATTCTTGAGCCATCCCATGAATGCCTATATACACAAATTGTGACTCAATTTAGGAATGGATTGGTCTTCCTAAAACGATGGCATGACTTTGAAAACTTTAGACAAAATATATATTTTTACCCTAAAAATATTGATGCTAACACGACTCATGTTGAAGAGGTAGCAAAATCCATAGGAGAGAAAGGAAGAACAGAGAGTCTTGTAGAAACTTTCACAGGCTAGGCTAGAAGATGGCGGGAAACACATTCCCCCTGATAACAACACATGGATGAATGTGTTGACATACTTCCTTGAAAAATTCGGCGACAATAAACTATCAAAATATGGAGATATTCCTACATTCAAACTCAACTATGACCCATCAGAACATATCCAACATTGTAAAAGCAAATGGAAAAGAATTGGATACAAGGATGAAAGGGTATGGCCCCATATGTTCCCAAGTACATTAGATGAAATACCAAGTAAATGGTACAAAATTGAAGAATTCTGCAGTCACACCTCCAACTAGGATGAAATCAAAAGAAATTTTGTCCAAGATTTTGAATTTAATCTCGTGGAGGAGCACATTAAATATGCAACAAACAAAATAAAAATATTTTTAGAAAGTCCTTCACCAAATAAATAGAAAGAAAAATAAAAGATGGCATTCGATGAAGGACCAACATCGACATGCATCTTGGTGTTGGTAGAAAACAAGGGAATCTTGACTGCTCAGAGGATTGATATGGAGAATACAAAATGGCCAGGACAAAGCTTCCAATGGAAGAAATACCATCTATCATTACAGAATCATGTGAAATCAGTATTAAGCATAGCCACAGGACACAAAGAGAATCCAGAACAAATTGACTTCCCAAAAATATTTACGGAAATTGAAGAAGGAGAACGCCATCTCAACAAAGCAAAGCCACTAGAATGGACAGACACAAAAATAAGAACGAAATAATTCAACATATCAAATGATGATAGACCAAAAATGGTGAGAGTAGGTGATTATTGGTCTGATAAGGAAACATATGACATAGTCAATCTATTAAAAGAGTACCAAGATGTTTTTTCATGCAACTACAAGGACCTGAAAGGACTTGTAGAGGAAATGGGTGAAATGAGGATCGAACCGATTCCAGAAGTGAATCCAATTAAAAACAAACATACAAATTAGCACATAAGTTCAAACTGATCGTTCGAAAGGAGATCGAAGGAATGCTACAAGAAAGCATTATTTATCCTATAAACAAAGTAGAATGGGTGAGTCTGATGGTGGTACAAGCAAGAATCATGATCCAAAGAATTTAAGAATCTGTGTCAACTTTCGGGGACTGAAAATTTAATACCCCTAGGCCGACCCCAACAATAAATGTAAATAAAAATGAACTTAGGTTGGTGATATGGGATGCATAAAGGAAAGTATATATATGTGATGTAAATGTAAATTTATTCACATGAAAATATTAATGAAAAAAAACATCACTACATGCAGAGAAACCATGTAAAAGACTATGGGGGACTAAACTCCACTAGTTAGGGAAATGGGGGGGATAAACATTAATGATAATCTTCAGCTGGTAGTTTCCTCCATTTAATAAGATACTCTAAAAAGGATCACTATCTCAGTTTGTCCATCAAATTGAGGATGATAGGATGAGCTATGAGCCAATTGAGTACCCAAACAAGAAAATAATTTTGTCTAAAAATGTGCAGTGAAGATGGGATCTCTGTCACTTGCAATAATCTTTGGGTTGTCATGTAGCTTTTGAACTGTCTCCATGAATGTAGTGGCAACTGCACTAGCTTTGAAGGGATGAGAGAGTGCACAAAAGTGTGCATACTTGGTTAGCCTATCAACAATCACCATGATGACACTCTTTCCTTCAGACTTCGGTAACCCTATGATGAAATCCATGGAAACCTCCTCCCAACATTGACTTGGGATGGATAATGGTTGTAAAAGACTTGGGGTCTTAATTGTTTCCACCTTATTTTGTTGGCAAACCAAACATTCT
>ML826830.1:44771-77213 GCA_009831015.1 Picea engelmannii
CTCATTGGATATAGTTGAATGGTTTAAGTATAAGATGAAAAAGGTTTTAAATTGTACTTGATACTGATTCACTCCCCTCTCAGTATCAACAAAAGGAAGACCAACAAATGTGAAGTACTTTAGATTTTCTAGAAGCAAATGTTACATCAAAAGAGAAGATGGCAGAATGGGAAAGTTTGAATCTCATGTGGACAAAGGAGTAATTTTTGGTTACTCAAGTACAAGGAAAGCATACAAGTGTTACAATCTAAGATTGAACAAAGTTGTGGAAAACATCAACATAACAATTGATGAAACAAGCAGACCAGAATCAAAGGAAGAAGAAAACAAATCAATGGAACAACTTTTCGAAGAAGAAGAAGAAAAAGATTAAGTAGAATAGGAAGATGAAGAGAATCCGATAGAAACAGAAGAGCAAGTTCAACAAGTATCTCCAAATACATCTAGGAAACGAGTACAGAAGAATCATCCTTCAGATCAGATTATTGGAAACAAATATGCAGGAGTTGAGACTAGAAGAAAAATCCGTGCACCAGAACAAACACACCTAGCACTCTTATCTGCAATTGAACCAAACTGTTTTGAAGAAGCCAACAAGGACGAATCTTGGAATAAGGCCATGGATGAAGAATTGGATGAAATAGAGAAAAATGACACTTGGGAATTGGTTCCAAGACCAAAGAATAGGAATGTGATTGACACAAAGTGGGTCTTCAGGAATAAATTGCATGAAGATGGATAGGTTACAAGGAACAAAGCTATAATGGTATGTAAAGGATATGCACAGATTGAAGGAATCGACTTTGAAGAGACATTTTCCCTAGTTGCCATAATGGAAGCAATTTGTTTGCTTTTAGCTTATGCATGCTCCAAAAATATTAAAATGTATCAAATGGACGTAAAATCATCTTTTCTGAATGGGGAACTTGGAGAAGAAGTCTACATTGAACAACCAGAAGGATTTTTGTTGTTAGAGAATGCAAATTATGTGTGTAAATTAAAGAAGTCCTTGTATGGTCTAAAACAGGCTCCTAGAGCATGGTACTCTAGACTGGATAAGTATCTGCAATAGGCAGGGTTTAGAAAAGGAAGTGCAAACAACAACCTCTACATAAGGGTAAGTGCAGGTAATATTTTATTAATTGAAGTTTATGTTGATCATATTATTTTTGGTAGTGATGATGATAGGTTAAGACAAAAATTTGCAAAAGATATGAAGAATGAATTTGAAATGTCATTACTTGGAGAACTATCCTTCTTTTTGGGACTTCAGATATGTCAAAGCAACCAAGGAATCTTTATTTCTCAAACTAAGTATATCAAATAAATGGTAAAGATGTTTGGAATGGAAGATTGCAAACTAGTTATCACTCCCATGCAAACCAGTTGCAAGTTGAGAAAAGATGATGATTCGAAGTCTACAGATAAGAGGAAATACATGTCAATAATTGACAACCTACTATATGTGACAACATCCAGACCATATGTAATGCAAGCAGTTGGACAGGTGGAATGATTTCAAGCAGCATGAAAGGAGTCACATGTGTTAGCAGTGAAGAGGATTTTCAAATATCTCAAAGGAACATAAGAGTTTGGATTATGGTATCCAAAAGGAAAGGATCTATCACTTATTGCCTACAAAGATGCAGATTGGGCAAGTTTTATTGATAACTGACGAAGCACTAGTGTATCAACGTTCTACTTGGGTGAGTGTTTAGTATCATGTATAATAAAGAAATAATCATCAATATATTATCTACAACCGATGCAGAGTATATTGCAGAAACATCATGTTGTACAAAGGTTCTTTGGATGAAACAAACTCTAATAGATATATAGGTTGAGTATGATGAGGCCATTCCAATCTATTATGATAATAAAAGTGCCATCAGTATCTCGAAGAATCTGGTGATACACTACAGGATGAAGCACATTCCAATAAAGTATCACTTTTTACGGGAGAAGGTTATAGAAAAGACCATCAGAGTTGAGTATGTGGGCACAAAAGAACAAGTGGTAGACATCTTCACAAAACCACTTCCACGGGAATACTTTGAATATCTTCACTAGAAACTTGGAGTTATTTCTACTCCAAAATTAATGATTTTTGAATGCTTATATTATATGTCTTAGATTTACACGAGGAAGCACCATAAGGGGACAATTCAGTTAGCGGGAGAAACCTCGGATGGAAAAATACCTTTGTCATTGATGAAAAAGGGGAGAGATTTATCAGATGTAGAGGAAAGATGAAGAGGATAGAGGCATGGCTCCAGGGGGAGCATGAGTGATATGGTTTCAATATTGCATCAGAGTGTTTCCATCAATGCTAAAGGGGGAGATTGTTGATTAAGGTTGGTTGTCATTGATGTTAACCCTTGAAGAAAGCTCTGTATCCCAAAGGTTGGGTAATGGACCCAAGATTGTTTGATGTAAATATGACTCATAATTATCTTTTCATGGTTGATAATAATTATAAATGGATGAACACAAAAGTGGTCCCCTTATGGTGAAAGCCCTCACGGGAAGACGCTTTGCAGATTGAGTTATCCTAGAAATATGGTTAGATAACCCATGCTTATTTGTGGAATAATGAGATGAATGCCAGTGAATTTGTTAGTGAAACTATACTAGATGGATAGTGCTTGTCATGCCATTTCCGGTGGTATGTATAACATCAAATAACTCCTCACGGTTAAAGAGTTATAGCCATGAGAAGTTGGAGAACCCAAGTTTGGGTAATGGACCCAAGTTTGTTTGATGGATAACAATATGAGTTTTTATATTTTTTTAGGTAATACTATTCTATATGGATAGTACATGTCATTCCATTTCTGGTGGTATGTGGAACATCACATATATCCTCACGGTTTGAGAGTTATGGCCTTACAAAGTTGGAGGACCCTCATATGTCATCTAGAAACCCCAAAAGGTCAAAGTAGTCAAAGTGGTTTAGGAGATTTTAAAAGGTAAATAATAAAGTGAAGTGATGAGTGTACTACAATTCAAAGTGAATATAGAATAAATTAATTCAATAATAAATTTAATGTCCAGAAATTAAAAGTGGATTAACCCTAAAATAAGGAAAGTTGGCAAAGTGACCTAGAAGATGTTTTTAAGGAAACTACTTGGAGAGTATAAATAAGAGGAAAGACTCTCTCATTTAAGAAACACTTGAGAATATTGAATAACTATAGGTGTTTTAGGTAAAAAAAGGATATATAAGCTGAATTTATGAGGAAAGTGAAGAAAAGAAGGCCGGAATTCAAGGAAGAATAAATTATTTTGATGATGATTTCTAAGGTATGTTTTTTTTCAAGTCATCTCACCATTTTCGAAATAAATTTTTTTATAGAATGATTTAGATCATGAAATTTCTATTCCATTGAGGAAACATATCCAAATATCTATGGTAAAAAATTGAACTTGTGGGTCGTTGTATTTTTGGAGTTACACTCTGTGGAAAATAGGGTTTGTGGCTAGTCCTGAAACTAGTCAAAAATAGGCGTTTCGGGTAAAAACGTCATAACTTCGTCATAACAGATCTAGATTCAGTAATACCAAATGTGTTGGTTAGAGTATAGTCTTTAGTATTCTTTGTAATAGTTTCATATCATTTCCACAAACATTCCATGCGGGGAACGCTCTACAAGGTCTCTCTCTAGAATAAGCCAGAATTCAACAAGGTGTGCCATTTTTACCATAACTCCTTTTCTGAGAGGTTCCAAGTAGTGAAACCTAAAGGAATTGTATAAAACAAACTGAAGAAAATTGTGTATAAGTTTCATATCTATATTTATTACTGGTACAAAGTTATGATTATTTCAAGTTAGGGTTGTTGACTAATCCAAAACTAGTCTTGTGAGACTAAAGAAACATTTGATGAAAATGCTATTCTCTTGTTGTTAAAGTTAAGGAAAATTTGCAGGTATACGATCATATAAACCAGGTATATTACAGAGTTACAAATCATATTTTGATGATGAAGTTGATGAGGGCTTTTGGTTGAGGTACAAGTTGGGTACATGGTTGAGACATGTAGTTGATGAGTGGGCACATACATGAGGTGTGTAGTTGATGATGTTAGTACATATTGATGAGTCATAGTTGATGAGTACTTGACACATGATTGGAACATACTTGGTACATGGTTGGTTGCACTTGTTTATGGTACAAATTGATTACAGATTGTTTGGTTCAGGTTGGTGCATGGTTGATGCACTTTTTTATGGTACAGTTTGATTACAGGTTGAGGTACAAGTTGATGCATGGTTGATGCATGGTTCAGGTTTATTGGTACATGTTTACAATGTTATATCTCACAGTGATAGTGCGACATTGGTTCCATCAATATACTTCTACTTAAGGGTGATTGGATGGGGAAAGGACAGGTGGTTGTAGCCACCTTCCGGTTGTAGCTGGAGAACATAGGGGGTTGTATCCGCCTTCTGGTAGCTAGAGAATTGGGGAGTTGGAGCTTCCCTCAGGTTGTGGCCTGAGAAACTAGGGGGATGGAGCCTCATTCTAGTTGCAACTAGAAAACAAAGGAAGCTGGTGCTTCCAATGAATGTAATTCTTCAAGACATATAAGATAAAGCATTATGTGGTTTTCTCCTGATTTGGGTTTCCATGTAAAACAATGGTGTACTATGTATGTGTGTGATTTTTCATTTCTTATTGCTCATTATTGGATAATAATTCTACATTGATATAACACTTGTATTATTTGGAGAAAAAGGATTATAATTACGCTATTACCGATTCACCCTCCCTCTCAGTAATCCAACAAGAAAGTGGTTGGGGATGCTACAATATGGTATCAGAGCTCTTGTTCTCAACACTGAGGTTGGATGGGTCGAGAAAGTTGAAATTGAAGAAAAATTTCACAGAGAATCGATTTTGAAGTGGCCAAATTTCAAGTTATAGGGTGCCAGGAGGGTGTTGTGAGAACACTTTGACTGTGTTCGAAAGATCAGGAGGTGTAGAAATTTGATAAAGTAAGAAGAGGCCAAGGAGTTGACCCTGTAGTGGAGATCTCAAAGGTCGAGCCTTTGAAATATTTAGAAACCACAACAACTGTTGATTTTGGGTTGCAATATTAGATCTGGGTTGTTGGATAGAACCTAGATGAGAGGAGAAGAGCGCAGGGGAGGAGATCAGATAGTAGCCGTTGGATCTGAGCATGGGAGAACAAGGGTTATTGATCAAGGTTATCAAGCCACAATTCCTGGCCAAAGTGGGGAGGATCTCATTCGTAGATCCAATAGTGGAATCTGATCCGTAGATCTCACGGTTCAACTATTCAACACTCTAGGAGATTTTAGTGCTTGTGTTTCTAGGAGGAGAAGTTATTGAAGCTCAGAGTACTGAAACAGATCTCATTCATAGATCTCAGAGTGAAGTGGGGGACATTGATTGGTAGCCCTTCAGAATTTGGCTATCTAGGATATTTTGGAGGTATCCATTGTAAAGTGGTCGAAGCCCCAAACCTATGAAGTAATAGAGTTAATCCCCATCGTTGATCAACTAAGAAGTCTTAGCCATTGATCTTTTCCATTCACAATTTCAATGATTCAACTATTCAGGGGTGTGGTGATGATTTGGATCAAAGAAATCTAAAGCCTAGAGTAAATCCTGACCATTGGTTTTTGAGTACTTGTGTTAGTAGATTATCAAGTATTTGGCCCTCTAGAGGATTGTGGGAGAAAGTGTTTTTGGTGCAGAAAGTCCCGAAGTCCTGAAGCCTGGAGTCAATCCTGGGCGTTCGTTTATGGGGACATGTCAACCGTGGATCTACACCCTTCTCCAATTTGGCGTTTGAAAATTCAGGAAGTTGGGGGTAACTAGCAACAAGAAGCCTCGAATCTTGAAACCCAGAGTTAATCTCAGCCATGGGTTATAGGAGGAGCGAGATTTGTAGATCTCCACCCTTTGCCAGTTCGTCATTCGAGAGTTTTGGAGTGTGTTATTGTAAGAAACTCTGAAGCCTAATTTTTTGGAGAGAGAGAGTAATGAAGCTCCAGATAAGGACTATTTGGGAGTTCGCTAGTTCAACGTTTAGGAGTTTTGGAGTGTGTTGTTGTAAGAACCTCTAAAGCCCAAATTTTTGGAGTGTTGGAGTAACGAAGCTTCGGATAGGGCCTCTTCGATAGTTCAACGTTCAGGAGATTTGGAGTCTGTTGTTGTAAGAACCTCTCAATCCTGAATTTTTAGAGCGTTGGAGTCCCAGAGCTCCAAATAGCACCTTGTGGCTAAGTGGCTAGTCCTAGCTTGTGGTCATATGAGGTTTCCATCGAAGAAAAGGGGCTAGCACCCAAAATTGGATTCTAAGGTAAAAAGGGGCTTATATAAAAGCACCTGCAGGTGTTTATTTTGTTATACCTACATAAATAAATAAAAAGGGCATGTGTACATTATTAGAGGATTCATCATGAGTCCAAGAGCTAATTCGGCTCTGAAGAAGATCACCTGTAGAAGAATTGCCCTCACAGAAAGGACAATTTTCAATTAACCATAACTTTCTTCTCGAGACTCAAAAAAGCAGGCATTGGAAAGGTCTTGGAGAGTAGAATATAACTATTCACCTAGAAAATTGATCTAGGTAATCAACTTTTCAGGAAATCAGAAGAAGGAATTTTGATGCATTATTGAACTAGAATTGTACATAATTTCATGAAATTGTTAAGTCAATTAGCCTAACAAGTTTTGTTGGCTGCACATTTTGTAGAGTTAACAACAATTATATCAAAACATGATCAACACAGAGTTCAGAAGCATGGAAGATACATATGTGGCTTACATCCAGGAATATGAGATTAGAGGGATGTATGTGAATATGGGTAATGAAGGTACAAACTCAAATGGACATGGAGAAGGAAAGGAAGAAAGAATGAACCTAGTAGAGGCCATTAAAATTTTGCAAAAATATTTTCAAAGTTATAAAGTTGATAATGAGAGGCTTATGAAATTCAAGGAGCAATAGGAGGACTTCAACATAAAGTTAATTCATAGCTCAGGAAGAATATAAAAGAAGATGGATAAGCAGAATGACTAAAGAAAAGCAGGAAGTCATGGGTCTCATGATGAGAGGAGAAGAGAAAGAAGTGTTGGAAGACATCACCATCACTCCCCAAGGAATTCCACCAGGAGAACACATAGTAGTTGAAGTCCATCCCCTGTCATGAAGCATAAGAGGAGTTCTAGGGTGGATGAGATACAAGGAGAAATGAACAAAATCAAGCCTCCTACATTTGATGGTGAGTACAAGAAGGATGAATATGCAGAGACATGGTTGCTAGGCATGAGAAAGCATTTTCAATTGCATAATTACTTTTTACACGCAGAAGGAAGAATTTCCGTCTATCATCTCAAGGGAAAGGCATCCATGTGGTGGAATCAATTTGTGTAGGTGCAACACATTGTTGAGAAAAATGTTACTTGGAAGGAATTCAAGAGGTATTTTCAAAAGAAATACATGACTAAGAGATATTATGATGAGATAATGAAAGAATTATTTGAACTTGATCTTGGGACTATGACCATAGATGAATATGAAAGAAAGTTTTTAGAGTTTCTAAAGTATATTTATTTCATCAAGGAAGAGCCAGTTACGATTAAGAGGTATTTGAGTGGGCTTCCATAATTTATCAGTGGCAAGTTACAATACGACGATCCCAAAACATTGGAAGAGACTATAAGGCGAGATAAATGCCTTTATGATCAACACAAAGGAAGGCCAATTTTCCAAAAATCTTGGAAAGACAAGAATTGATCCAGATGGATATCAGTGGCCTCCCACCTATTCCAAATGGCTCATTTTGCCAGTTTTCCAGTTTGGCAGTTTTTTCCCTAGTTTTTGGGTCCCTGACTTGCGGGGCCGTTTTGAGGCCCTAAACAACATTTTTTAGGGCTCGCCACAATTTGAATGACCTCTGACAGATATCAGAAAAATGTGTATTCCTCGGATATATCTTTCCAACGAGCTATCGTGTGCCTAAAACAAAGATTGTATGCAAGTGTTACGACCTAGGGAAGTTGATGTACTAACTTACCCAAACGGGGCCCACGTGACTTTTGACGCTTCATCTCCTAGGATTAGGTTTTTTTTATGTCTATGGTTTTTGACATTATTGTTTATTGTAAAAAGGCCTTTAGAGACTCATTGCAATCATATTCTTGTGAATGAGAGAATTTGTCACATCTCTTCTCAGACATAAGTCGCCACCATTCTAGCAAGCTTGTTTCCACTGCATTTTACAGTTTCAACTTATTTCCTTATTGAATAGAAACCCATTGTATCGTATATCTATTATTTTGTGTTAAGCATATTTTGATAATAATATGTATTCATTTATATTTGAAAATATATTTTGGATCAAGAAGAAAAATAAGATGGAACATAGGAAAAAGAGGATTAAGCCACCATTCTTCAGAAATAATCCTCAAGGATAGCCCACTTCTAGAGAACCAAGAATGATTGAGACACAAGGGCAAAGACCAATGCATCCACCTATTCAATGTTGGGGTTGTAGGGGAGATCATATATATATATATATATATATTCCTCACAGAGGATTGTTCACATTGTACACCAAGTTGATACAGTGGAGGACATGGTAAGAAATGTACCTAGGATCTATGCAACCCTGGATAATAAGCAAGCTGTGTTTTAGTCACATATGATTGAAGTGGAAGGTAATATCAACAACCAAACCATTTCTATTTTAATTGATTTAGGAGTTGGTCATAGTTATATAGATCCTAAGATGGTGGAAATATTTCATTTGCCAAGATGAAAGCTTGAAAAATATGGGTATGTACAGCTGGCTACCAGAGCTAAAAGAAAAATTAATGAGATGGTTAAGGCATATCCAATGGACATTAATGGACTGAGCACCAGGGAGCATTTGAACATCATACCTTTATGTTCCTATGACTTTCTAATTGGTATTGGTTGGTTGGACCAACACCATGATATCTTAGGCTATTATAATAAGGCATTTACTTTCTTGGATGAGGAAGGGAACCTAAGGACAGTGCAGGAAATTCTGGGAGCAGTAATCGTCAAAGAAATTTCATCATTGCAGCTAAAGAAAAGTTATAGAAAAGGGTGTCAAATATTTGCATCACATATGGAAGAGACACCTAAATATAAGGTGTCAAATATTGAAGATTATTTAGTCCTAAAAGAGTTTGAATATGTATTTAAAGAAATACTAGGATTACCCCCTAAAAGAGATATTGATTTCTCCATCAATCTAATGCCTAGATCAACCCTAGTATCCAATACCCCTTACAGGATGAGTACACCAGAATTGAAGGATTTGCAAATAAAAATTGAAGAGCTTATGAAGAAGGGGTATATACACCCAAGTGTGTCACCTTGGGGTGCCCCAGTATTATTTATAAAGAGAAAGGATGGAACATTGAAACTAGTGAATGACTTCAGGAAGTTGAACAAGGTAGATGTGAAGAATAAGTATCCTTTGCCAAGGATCGATGACCTCTTTGATCAATTGAAAGATGAAAACATATTCTCCAAGATTGATCCCAGTTCAAGTTATCATTAGGTAATAATTAAAGAAGAATAAATCATCAGAACAAGGTATGGGCATTATAAGTTCACAATGGTTCCATTTGGATTATCAAATGTACCAGTTGCCTTCATGTGTTTAATGAATGGTATTTTCATAGAATAATTAGATAAGTTTGTCATTGTATTTTTAGATGACATTATTATATATTCTAATTTGGAGGAAGTTCTCAATTGTATGTCAAATTGAGCAAGTGCTCATTTTATGAGAAGCAAAATTTTCATTTGGGACATATCATTTCAGAGGAAGGGATATTAGTGGATCCTAAAAAGATTGAGGCCATTAGAGGATGGTAAACACCAAATAATGTGATAGAGGTCAGATCATTCATGGGACATGAAGGCTACTATAGGATATTTATTGAAGGATTCTCAAAGATTGCACACTCGATCACTTCCTTGTAAAAGAAGGGGGTGAAGTTTAAGTGGACCCTGGATTGTGAAAATAGTTTCAACCACTTGAAGCATTTATTAACAAGTGGTCCAATACTAAGGATTGATGATCCCATTAAAGACTTCATTGTATGCACTGATGCATGTAAAGACGGTCCTATTGGAGTCCTTAGTCAAAATGGGTACGTTGTATGCTATGAATTAAGGAAGTTGAAGGAGCATGAAAGGCACTATGATACTAATGATTTGGACATGGAAGCCATAGTGCATGCCTTGAATATGTGGAGGAAATACCTCATGGGGAAAAGGTTCGAGTTGAGGACATACCATAATGGTCTGAAATATTTATTTGGACAACCAACTCTAAATGTCAGGAAAAGCGACTGGTTAGAATTTCTTAGTTAATATGACTTTGATATAAAACATATCAAAGTGAAAGAGAACAAGGTGTTTGATGAACTTAGCATAAGGTTGCATGAGTTGCATGCTACATCCATTAGCATGTACCAATCATATTTAAAAGATAGAATCTTAGATGATGCAAAATCAGATTTACAATACATGGAAATAATAACAAAATTAAAGCAAGGTATTTTACAGCAGAAAATTAAAGACTATAAGCTAGAAGATGATGAATTTCTCATGTACATGGGCGGAATTTATGTACCAAATTCCCAGGAATTGAAAAATATGACATTGAGAGAAATGCGTAATGTACCTTATGTTGTGCACCTAGGTTACCAGAAAACTATTGCAGTTGTTAAGAGCCAATATTATTGGTCAAGCATGAAGAAAGAAGTTGTTGATTTTATTGCCAAATGTTTGGAGTGTCAAAAGGTCAAGGTTGAGCATAGACACCCAGCTAGATTGCTACATCCATTACCCATTCCTGAGTGGAAATGGGAAGTTGTAACAATGGATTTCATCACAAAAATTCCCAGAACAAACAAGCAACRTGATTCTATCATGGTAGTTGTGGATAAGCTTACCAAAGMTGCCCATTTTATTCCAGTAAAGATCACTCACAAGGAAAACAACATTGATGATATTTATATCAGAGGATTGCTTGACTGCATGGTATACCCAAGACAATTGTGTCTGATAGAGATCCAAAATTTACATCAAATTTTTGGAAAGGATTATTTAAGGGATTTGGAACAAATTTGAATTTTAGTACTTCTTATCATCCAAAATCAGATGGAAAAATAGAGAGGGTGAATCAAGTGATTGAGGATATGTTGAGGATGTATGTGATGGATAAACCATCAAAATGGGAAGACTGCCTACACTTAGTAGATTTTTCTTATAACAATGGATACCAATCATCTCTAAATATGGGCCCATTTGAGGCACTTTATRGAAGAAGGTGAAAAACATTGGTAAGCTAGGACAACCCAACATATAGAGTAGTGGTTGGGCCATAATTACTCAGGGAAATGGAAGAGAAAATGTTGAAAATAAAACATAATTTAAAGGTTGCTCAAGACAGGAAGAAAATTTATKCTAATAAGGGCATAACTCATAGAATATTTAAAGAGGGTGACCATGTATTCTTGAAAGTRAAGGCCAACATAAGTTCCTCAAAATTGGAAAATTGTTCAAAGTTGGAAGCTCATTATTGTGGGTTGTTTGAAATCCTAGAGAGGATTAGGCCTGTAGCATGCATGCTTCTCTTTCCTGAATCAATGCATATTCATAATGTATTCCATGTATAATTGCTCAAAAAGTACATACCCGATGCTAATCATGTTCTTGATTGGAATGTGATTCAGGTGGAGCAAGAAGGAACCTTTCAAGTGCATCTAGTGTGCATATTGGATCGAAAGATCAAGCAGCTCCAGAATCGAGCCATAGAGCTAGTAAAGGTCCAATGGACCTTGTACGGTCCTGAAGATGCAACTTGTGAGCATGAGGATGCTATGTGGGTAGAATACCCGCATCTTTTTAGGATTTTTGAAATTTTGGTTGTATATGTGTATATATTTCACTAAGGACAGTGCATAAATAAGGGGTAAGGAAATGTAATACCCCTAGACTGAACCCCAATTGTAAATGTAAATATAAATGTACTTATGCTAATGAGCCGAGATGCATAAAGGACAATATATATCTATGATGTAAATGTAAATGTATTCACATGCAAATATTAATGAAAAAACACATCACTACATGTAGACCAACCATGTAAAAGAGTATGGGTGACTAAACTCCACTAGTTAGGGAAAGGGAGGGGATAAACGTTAAGGATGACAGGCTAAGCTAGGGAGATTAATCCAAAAAGGAATATTATATTAATATTTCTTAAAATATAAGGCATGGATAATTATTTTATACTAAGTTCTAAGGATGGGGACAAGTGGGCCAAAGTAGCTCTCAACATGACAAGTGTCAAATTAGGAACATGCATACAAAGAGTTTGGACTTAGTGCATATTCCATCATTCCATCATTCATCCATCCTTGCACTCACGGATTTCAGTTGTCCTCTGTATTTTTATGTTACTGTCATTGTACTTGTATTGTATCCAAACCAGTACCATACATGTACTTGTACCTGTACCTTTACTTGTACCTGTACCTAGTTATCTTAGGCTTTGGACTTAAGAAATGGGTTGTCAGGCCTGTGGCATATTGAAGAGGTGGGTTGTCAAGCCTATGGGAAATTCTCTCCATGTGAGAGAATTGTTGGAAATTGATCTCCCGAAGGTGCTAGACTACAACTACATGGTTCTAATATTTCCTATTTGGCATGTTGCTAAATCCTCGAAAAGGAAATGGGGCAGTAGAGGGATTGTTGAGAAGAGAAGGGGAACATTTCCTAGGGTGGGAAAGGCATGTGGGGAATGAGGGACTATAGGTTGTTAGTTTGAGTTGTCACATGTGATGGATTTTTTCTTGTTGTCTGGGATACATCAGCATGGTTAGAAAATCCCTTACCTAGGTGGAGTTTAGTTCCAACTCAGGGGTGACCCACTGCTAAGAGTTTTGAGCAGTGTGGTATAAATATGAGAGAAACGTGGAAGGTCTGCACGTATTTGGTGGTCTTTTTATCAAACATAAATGTCAATTGTGTGTTAAAATTACATGTTGCATTATTATTATGTGTTTATTTTTATGGGTCTTTCTTGTGTATGTTGCTTGTGTATTTATATTATTATTTTGTATGAATGTGTGTATTTGTAGAAGATTTGTATGCTATAATTTTGTGTACAGTTAAAAAAAAATCGTGGCATAGCCCAACAGGTGGTTGGGGATGCTATATAACAAAAAGATTGTGCCATATTCGTTTCCTACCCCTTTTGCTGAAAAAATCATAAACGAAGTCATTGGTCATGAATGTTATTCATTTACTGATGGATTCTCAGGATATAACTAGGTTCCAATTGCAAAGGAAGATCAATCAAAAACAAATTTCATGTCAAAATTTTGATCTTTTTCTTATAGATTCATGCCCTTCGGACTAAGAATACACCAACATTTTTTTCAAGAATAGTGGTCAAAGCATTCCAAGAGTACATCTACAAAACCATGGTTGTATACTTCGACGATTGGAAAAATTATAGTCTACTCAGAAACCACATATAATGGATCTGACTTATGTTAGAACGTTGCTGATAGATTCATCTATCACTTAACATCATAAAATGCATACTCACCACACCTATTGGAATATTTCTAGGAAACATGGTCTGTAAAGATGGAGTGAAGGTCTATATAGCTGAAATAAAGATTATCATTGATCTAAAACCCCTCATAAATAAAAAAATAGATCAAAATTATATTGGGTCATACTGGCTACTACAGGAAGTTTATATGCTTCTACTGAGACGTCACCTTCCCAATGGATGAGATTTTGTGAAAATATTTCGAATTCAAATGGAGCCAAGACTGCCAAGAATCCTTCCAAGTTCTAAATAAGAAGATGGTTGAGGAACCTATTCTCAAATTTCCAGATTGGTTGAGAAAGTTTCATTTCCATGTCGATGCATCAAACATAGTTGTCAGGTTGGTTCTATCTCAACCATATGAAGACACAATGGATCACCCAAATCCATATACAAGTCAGAAGCTAAATAAATCAGAAAGAAACTATTCGACTACAAAATGGGAAGCCTTATCAATGATTTTCACGCTACAAAAGTTTTGTTATTATTTATTGGAAAACCATTTTATATTTTTTTACAAACCATCAAGCATTGAAATACTTAGTCAATAAACCAATCCATCAAGGAAAAATATGTCAATGGTTACTATTATTTAAAGAATTTGAATTTGACATAATCATTTGACAAGGGAAAAAGAACGTTCGACCTTATCACCTGTCACAACTAGAAACAAAAGAAGATCTGACAGAAATAAATGATATCCTCCCAGATGCACACTTATTCATTGTAGAATTTGCACCTAAATAACTAGAAGACATTACTACTTTCTTAGAAGAAGAAAAATCTCTGGAAGACCTCCCAACAAACGAAAAGAAAACTATATCCATGAAAGTTGCACCATTCACAATCATTAATGGATACTTATACAAAATGGGAATGGACTATGTGCTAAGAAGATGTGTTCCATAACATGACCACGAGGATATCATCAACAAATCCCATGCAGGAGCAACTAGAGGACATTTTCATGCCGACGCAACAACCAGGAATATATTACAAGCAAGTACCTGGTGTTCAATGGTACATAAATATTGTCGATATCAAGATAAAAAATGTGATAGTTGTTAGAGACTGGTACGACCCTTGTAGAAAAATGAAATGCCACTAAGTTCAATAAACCTCAATTGATCTTTCAGAATATAGGATATCGACTTCGTCGAGCCATTCCCATGGAGGGCAAGGAGAACTAATGTTAAGTACATAATCATTGTGGTCAAGTATGTGACTAAATGGGAAGAAGCTAAGCCGATTGAATCATGTACCAAATAAGTAGAAACTAAATTCATCTATGAGAACATCATCACAATATTTGGCTACCCTTAGACACTAATCAATGACTAGGGAAATCCCTTTGTAAATGAAACAATTAAATTTTTACTGGAAAAATTCTTAATCGACCATATAAAAATGATAGCCTGCCACCCACGGGAAAATGGAGCAGTTGAAGCATTTAATAAAAATTACAAAAGGGACTTACGCAAATCTATGGTATAAATAAATATGATTGGGATGATAATATTCCTGCAATCCTTTGGGTGTATAGAGAAACATTCAAAAGATCGAGTGGACAAACACCATTCAAGCTAGTGTATAGCTAGGAAGTTGTAATTCCACTACAATTTTGGACTAATTCTGAAAGGGCCGCATCTATAACAAGATTCGATGAAGGAAAAAACCTGAATGACCGAATATACCAACTAAACAAAATGGAGGAAGAGAGGTTAATAACAATTCATTATCGAGAATTTAAAAAAAAACAACAAAAAGCATGGCATGATCGTCACTTAAAGAAAAAGGATATAAAAGAGGGAGACTTAGTCTTACTTTATGAAAGTCATATAAAAGGAAAACCCCAAAAAATGGAAACAACATGGTTGGGGCCTTATGTGGTGGAATACATTGGACTGAAGGGAGCAGTCCAACTCAGAACGTTATTGAGTCATCCATTTAAGAAACTAATTAATGGATCTTGTTTAAAGAAATACCAAGTATAGAAGAAAAGAGAACCATGTTAGAAAAATTTAGCAAGGAGTTGCCAACAGGAACCGACTAAAATAACTAATCAAACCTATAAGAAATAAACCTTGCTTAAAAATAATAAATGAAAAAGGTAGTTAGAAAATTCAGATAAAAAAATGAAAAATTTAATGTATTTAAAGGGTATACATAACATTAAAGGAAAAGAAACAATAAAATGGAGAGATAAAGTATCTTATGGTAAATCCCAAGACAAGGTAGCAAAATATATTCTTTATGCTCTACACCTTCGACTGACTTAAGAAAAATACTTATAATAAAAGAATCCAGTGAAACGACCAGTCCTGGAGCAAGTGAGTGTGGTTCAGGTGAGCACGGTACATTTGAGTGAAGATCATATGAACATAAATCAAGAAATTATGAATGGCATGAAAAAAGACAATGCCAGTCCGACTCAACAAAATTCAACAAAATAAACGAACAAGCAAGCCATCATTGACATAGATTAAGTCATTCAAGTAATAGAGATGGATCAATAACCCCAATCAGTTAGTTTACATATCGACTATGCTTCAACAATCGAGATACGGTCGGTCGAGTTTGAAAAAGAATGGGTTGAAAAGATGTAGAGGTCAGCATAGTAAGTACATTTAATTCATGCCAAAAAAAATGGATAATCATAAAAAAATTGACAATGATCGACATCATAACGAAAGATGTCACAACCATCTACAAATTCCCTTATCACATGCAATGTTCATAAAGAATCCATCAGGTTTATCACACGAGATATTTTGCATGAGCATCTTCTCAACAACTATAGAGACTTCAAAGTGCCAAATGGCTTATGCACATTCAAGTAATGATCCAATTAAGATAATCCAGATCTACTATTGTACCCCAAATTAGTTGCACTTGTAACAAAATGAAACGAATCAGTAACTACCTCACTTTCCTGTGCTTAAAAAATATGGGGAAGTCAAGCCTCGTGTAGGGAAATTTCATTATCAATTCGAACTAGCGTCAGCAATATGAACCTAAAAATCTATATAAAAAATCCAAGTAAGGAGAATGTTCACTCTACAAAAAGCTAAATACTAGTGCACAAGCCATGAGCTAGCTAAAGTTAGCAGTTGATGACCCTCTTGGTCCAGATTTCCAAAATTCAAAAGCAAGTCATCCATCTTAGCCAAGATGTGAGAAGAGGAATTTCCCCTTACAAAACATATGTGTAGGGATCCTATGGGGTTTCCTCAACCCACAGGTGAAGGTAGAAATAGTCAGTCTTTCTTGTGCTAGATGTAAAAAAACAATCAGGAAAAAAACTTCTAAGAAACACTCCAACGCAAGAAGAAATGACTGGAAAACCAAACTAAGGGTAATGCTGAAATAGAGTTTTAGAAAGTAAAGAAGTTCATAATGGTATCCAGGAAGCAACCTACTCATAATCATTGGATATCTGGCACCCAGTAAAACACAGGAACATTAGGCATACGAGATGTGGTTGATTCAACTAGCAGTGGAACTCTAGGAACAACAACTCAATTAGAATTAGAACCTTGAGTCGGTTGACTCCATAAATATATTGTCTCTTCTTCTCACATAATTATCTCTCTTTCTCCATCTATACTTCTTCATCTGTTATAATTTTGAAAATTAAAATATGAGAAAAAAAGTACTTTTTATAACCCTCTCTTGCTCAGGACGAGCAAGGAATTGAGGTGGGGGGAGATGTTGTAAGGGATAGTTGACCCTGTCGACTAGACCCGACGGTCGAATTATACTTGTCGGTCGACTAATGTAGTTATAAGTAGAATTCAGTTGGAGTCTCTTCTAACTGACAGAACCAAGAAGTTAAGTAGTTACAACTTCCTACTAGAGGTATGAATAGATAAGAACATGAAGGCTCATATAACTTCATGGGAGAGGATATATGTAATTGTGTTGTACTATCTATCATATAATAAAAGGACTCTTCCTTGGGCTCTCATTACATATGTATGTCTATATATCTCTATGTCTATGCATCTCTATAATGGCTATGTAAGGTTCTACTGGTAACACTCTCTAATTTCCCTTAGATTACAACATCTACTGAGATATTTATTATTCTATAGTTTACTACAAAAAATGCTTCATTAGATCCTAAATATGGTCCCACAATAAGAATATTTCATCTATTCCAACCTAGTATTTTTGTTTTGTACCTTCAACATAGAGTCACCACCAAACTATAAAACTTAATATAAAGGAACAACCATCCACAAGAATACATGGGTAATCTACCATTATAACTACTAGGTTGGTAGGAAGTCCTTCACCTACATGGTTCATTCAACTCCCTGATAAAATTCCCCTAAATATGCATGAAAAAAAATCTACCAACAATTTATAGGAATTAACCAGTGCAACTGATGCACTTTTCTCTCTACTGACATTTGTTCCTTGAATGTTACCTAATTCAATTTTGGCACACCTGGTCCAACATCACCCTAGATTCTACAACCACCAAATGGCTCACCCAACACATACGTGTTAAAAACTTTTTATACTAGTGAACAATATCCGCTTCATGAAAACTCAATAATGAGCATCAAACCTCTAGATATGAGTCTAATTCTACACAACCATCATTGAATACTAGACCATAACCAAAATAGGGGTGCACATTTGTTGGACATGAAGTTTTGAAAATAGTTTTTGTAGTTTTGATAAAGTTTTGAAGAAAAATCCTAAGTATATGAAAAGTGTACGGAAGAAAACGAAAAGCTAGAAAGCACACAGTTGAGGCACATCCAGCAGGAAAGTGTGTAGAAGGAGGAAAGTGTGCAAAAGGAAGACAACGTGTAGCTCGAAGAATAAAGCCAAAAGAATAAAGAAAGTAAATAAAGCACAATGGGAGAATGGAAACTCGACATTCCATAAATAGAAGAAAAATAGAAAAGTAGCATGAAGGTTGAAAAGAAGAAGAAATGTGTCAAACATCCAGTTAACTAAGCTAGCCATGCATTTTAATGGGATATTTTTGGGATGAATAGATTAGGGATTTTTATCCCTAGATTTTGGTACAAATATGTAACCGGTTGGTGTTGACGGGCGAAATTGACCATCCGTCAACTGGAAGAGTGGATCCGATCTGGGGTTGTCTAAATAACCCAAGTCATTTGGGATAACCCACCCTGGCGGGTTTAGCGGCTCCATTAGCCAATCTAAGTCCTATAAAAACAAAAAGAAAACTACTCTAAATTAACTAATCTAAATGAAAAATAACAAATAAAACAAACTAATAAACAAATCTAAACTATTATATATATACAATTTACTATCTAATACTTTAATAACTCTACGAAATTAAACATCTAACTACTAACAGAATTAAATCTTAATCACAAATGTACAATATTTACAAATTACAGATTTAAATGAAAACTCGCAAAACTCATTCGAAATCTGTCCTAAGACAACGAAACTATTGTTTTTTTATTTTTATAATTTTATGAAAAAAAAATAAACTGAAAAACTATCTAAGATAAGAAATTAAAACAATAATTATAACTATGTATTTAAACTAATATATTTATCTAAACTACTTATATTATATTAACTAATTAACTATTAAACAAGATATAACAAACTGACCTGAAGTAATGCTTCAGGTTTGTCCTGCGCGCGGTAGTTGTTTTAGCTGTTTGGAGGGAGGAAACCTGCACCGGATTATCCACGAGCTTCTCGTAAACGGCAATATGTTGTGCTCTTCAAATATATATAACAGGACAAACAAGACATAAAAAATTACAACAATATTATAATTTACAAATCGTCGCAGCTAGATAAATCTGTGTGCAAAGACTTGTACAAAATGATTCATTCAACGAAAAAGGTAAACCTATAATTCATTAAGTGAAGCAGACTAATTGTTGTATTTTTAAATAAGAGACATCAGATATGGATAACATATAAATCAAATCACATCAATATGCAAAGAATTATGATAGCTAAAGTAGTCGATAATTAATTGCAAACCGATATGCAAAAAACTTGAAACAAAAGTTTGATATATTGAAAGCGAAAGTTGTTACAAGACATCAACTTTCATCTTAGTCTAAATCCTAAATCCATAGTCTGTTTCCCCCCATAGTGATAATGATGGGTTTATTAAAAAAAATGACAAGTATTTAAAGACCTCCCATAGGATAAAACATCCCTGTGGGAATTATCAAAACAGTTTACAGAAAATCTGGAGATAATCTCCCAAGTTTGTAACTCAAACTAACAACCTAAAATAAAAACATATCCAAAGTATATCCCAAACTACTAGAACATTCCCAATTGATCATGGTAATTCGTATGTACCTGAAAGAAGGAAAAAATAGACAAGTTAAGAGGATATTTTATTGATAAGATTGTAAAAAAAAAACTAATTTTTAAGACTAGCTACAGAATCTTGCGATTTTGTAGCTGGTCTAAATTGAACACAGAATCGTTTGAAAATCAATTCAAATCTTACAAAATATATTCAAAGTATTTAACAATATTTGATTACTAATTAGAAACCAAACAAATCATTCAAATTAACAAATGTATGCAAATTGAACAAACTAAATCGTAGTCAACCAAATGATAACAGAGATGGATGCACTCTGTTTAATTCGTTATCACCAATTCGGGTAAACAGAATCTCTCATATAATTTGACAGCAATGAAATTATCTTCATGAACCAATTCCAATTGACACAAATAGTTTATGTTGCTTCAGCCATCGACAAGATCTTTGTCGAATCCAAACGAAACCAACATGATCGTTTTTTCAAATTAATAGAACATATACAAACGATCATGCTATTTGCAAATAGAATCAAAACTTGTATGTAAATTGAAATGAATGAAATCGTAAATGAATTAATCAGTTGATAACAAGATATGTGTGATTTGTCAAACATTTTTTATTTCCAATTGGGAGTAGACAGAAACAATTGACAGTCAATGAAATCATCACTTGAATCAATTTCAAAACGAACTATTAGCCGAGTTTTTCATACGAATTCAACAAAGACAAAATATGTCGATCTAAGCTTAACAAAATTGTTTTTTGAAAATCAAAACCAATAGAGTAGCATCAAATCTATTTTCGATACCAATCAAACTCATACAAGCAATCGTGCTAACTCAAGACATGCGACAATCATTTGTAAATCAAATCAAACAGGAACGAATCGAAACAATTTGGAGGTCGATACAATCGTTATGAATCAAAACAGTTCCACAATTTTAGCGAATAGATATTTTGCACAGGTCGAATGTAATCCAAATCCAAACGAAAGCAAACCCCATTGATTTCATTAATTCAAACCAACAGAATTATTCTAAAACGAATCAAACACAGTCAAAACCAATCAATTGCTAAACTGGGCACAACAAAATCACATAACCAAATCATAGCTACATTTGATTTTAGTAAAATGAATCTATTATACAGGATCCATAACAAAATCATTTAAAATATAACAACATCATTTCGAATCAAAACGAACAGAGCTAATTTGGAAGCAAAAACAAATATGTTACAATAATCCAAGCAAACTGACAAAGCAAAACTCATGTTGAAATTCATACCTGGACAATAAGAAACGAATTCGATTATGATAGCTTGGAATTGAAGAAGGTTGTTGCCGATTCGACATTCCTAAAGACGATCGAACCAGTGGTTTTCTGTTTCTTTTCATTAGCTTGAAACATGTCCCTTTGTCTCGACAACACTGTAACTTGGTTCTCTAAAGATTTGATCTTCGATTGTAATAAAGGAACGTCGGTGTAGTACCGCTCTAGCCACACATTGCATTGGATACATGATGTCTTCTCGGGCTTCGAAATTGTAGTCGAGGGTTTGTTTAAGTCACTAGGGTTTTCATTGTGCAACTTGATTCCTGGGTAGTTAGGATTGTTCTTTAAGCACGAAGGTAAATTAGAAACATAGTCATAGGGTTGCTCAGAGCATAAGCCATGGGAATAGGGGTACTCTTCAACCAAGAAATGCTCGATATCAGAGTCTAATTCCTCGCTCAGAACTATGGGCTTTTGGTCGATGTTTGGCTTAGGTTTATTCCGGGCAAGTCTCGATATCAATCGAGCATTCTTCTTACCCTTGTTGTCGACAGTAGGATTACCCTTGACTTTCTTACTCACAGGCTTCTTTACAGCCTTGGTCTTGTCTGTTATGATGTCAGGTAGGTCAATATCAGGGAAAGAAGAGGGTTTGGTAGGGGGTAGAAGGGCATGGAAAGGCATGGGTGGCCCAACCATAGTCTCACTAACCACGGCTTTATCGATTTGGACAGAATCTGGAACAACAAAGCCATTTCTAGACAGAAAATATTACCAATTATCACCATGAAGGTTTAAATGGTGGACGACGATGAGTCTAATTAAGCCATGGTTAAACAGACTGCTATCATCCTTCTCACGTTTGCACCTCTTAGCCATCTTGTAAAGACTACGCAAGAAGTAATGCGGTATGTTCAAAGGATAGCCCATGAAATTCATCAATAACCGGAGGTGATATAGAAAAACCAGGCCATACCGACCTTCACAAGTCACAAATTGTTTCACAATCACCAAAATATCGTGCCACCTAGGTTTAAGGGTGGAAATAGGCATACCTTTATCACATGAGACAACCTTCCTTGATACGAATAGCAATGGCCATGGCACCTCATCCACTTTGGATTTTTTAAACCATCGCTGGTCCGTGGCTGCTAATCCTGTAGCAGAGCTTATGAATTCTTCATTGAGTTCAAGATGAATGTCACCTACTTTAGCCCTACACCCATCAAAGGTGAGGGCGAATTGTTGTGCAACCGTAAGGTTGAAGCCCTCGAACCTCTATATAAACGCGAGCCAACCACTATCTTCTAAATCCTTTCGAGCATCATTGAACAATAACAGAGCTTGACTACTGTTTGGCTCTATTCGCACCACCGGTGCCATAGACAGGAGAACACAGTCACTGATGTGAATGAGCCAGGGTTTGAACACAGCACACGCAGGGGCAAAATGTTCACAGGCTTACTCAAAACTAGCAAAGGTGAAACAGGGTAGGGACAAAACATTAATGATAGAGCGTGCGAAGGTGGTGGAGCTAGTTCATTACATGCAAAATAGTCATATCCACTGTACAACCGCCGACGCAAATAACTATTCAACCCACTATTGTATAGGTTAAAAAAATATGCCATTCAATCAACCGATGAAATCAATGGTAAGTGAATTAAACATTTGCGCGAGCAATAGTTATAGTTTCAAAACCAAAGAAATAAATCAAAATCACACCAAGGGTTTGATTATATGAAATATGTGTTGTATGGAAAGATTTACACCAAGGGTTTAACCATAACACCAATGTGTTTTCATGAAACCAATGATCAAGTAAATCGATCAAAGAACATATAAATCCAATCATCAATGCATCACAAATTTGATCAAAAGAATATCATCACAGTCTTGTAGAACGAAGTCATATTAACAAATAAAAATGCTAAATGAATAAGGATCTTAGAGTCTTGTCAATCGTATAACGATAAGTAAATTGGAAACACAATGGGCATATCGACAGGAATGATTACAACAATTCAGTGACAATTTTAATGTGACTTCGAAAACCAAGTTTTCACACTTGCAGTCGTGAAAACAAGAACAAAGGTAAGTGTGCAAATAGCGCAAAAATAATAGTGTCGTTTTATTCAAGGATTGCGACGAAAATCAAGGTTTGCAAAACACTGGTGTAGGCAGCTTATAAGGACAGTCGAAAAATGTTAATTGGCTGCCAACAGTTGGGAGATTAGGGGTTTTTTTCATTGGTCTAGCTAAGTACTATTATCATGAAGTTTGGTTATGGTAGATTAGGTTATGTTATAATATGGTAATTGTCGATTGATATTGAGTTCCAGATTTCTTGGATGTAGCATTCGAAGGTTGAGAAGGATGAATAAAGGAATGATAAATATATGTTACAGAATCTTGTATTGTCTATTATTATGTGTTTGATTAGGAACAATATTTTAATGCATCATAGAATAACTTTGTAGGATTGTTAAGTATGGTGCAATGATTCATGACTATGACAGTAAAAAATCTAGACAGTAATATGGGATATGATAAGTATGGGAATATTAATCACGAGTAAGTTAATAAATGAACAGAACAAAGTTATGCAGACAACATAATAAGGAAGAATGAACTGAATTTTTTCCTCCCATTTCCTTACTACTACAGAATCCTGGTTCTTGCAGTCCCCATAGATACCTCGGGTGAGACTTCATCTGCACAAGCAGGTGATGCTAAAAGGGATGGTGTCTAGTGGATTTTTTTTGTATTAGATAAACCAAACCTTGGGTATTACAACCCACACACAGAACAATGCTAACAAATGGTTTCATTGTCGAGACCAGAACTTTGTGACTAAGAGGATGTTTTGCAGGCCGACTAAGAAGGATATCTCAGAATGGTTAGAAAGGAAGGAAAAGGATTTTTCATGATAAGATAATAGAATCCCTCAGGTGAGTGACAATCAATGGCTACAAATGTATGTGTTCACAAATCTGCATGAAATTTTCTTTCGCGAATTTGTCGTTATTATGACATAGTGGCTAGAAATATTAGTGAAGAAAACTGGAAGGTTTAGCGCCACAGTGTCAAGGAATTGGACTCCCAAATTGGTAAGATAGTTTAATTTTGTAAGCAAACCAACTACTTGAGTAGTTTATTTTTGGTTGGATAGTGTATTAGGTGGTTATGTTATAGAGTTTGTAATAGATTGTATTCAATCATACAATGTCACAGAAATGGAATTTTTCAAAGGTTCATGCGAGATGTTCTTGAAATCATTAAATATGTGGATAAATATGCTATTGTGTGAAAATCATGTGATAATAATGAAATTTGTCTGCTAAGGTATACATTCACATAAGGGAACTGGGGGATGACAGGAGGATCATTTGAGAGAAGGAAGGAAACATTGAAAGAGGTAGGGAGGGACTAGGGATGCTAGAAGAAGATATACTAGAGAAAGGATATATGTTTGGAGAGTTTCTAAGAGGGAGGAGGCATAAGAGGAAAAAGAATGAGGCAGGGAGAAGAGAGTCGCACAGTGATCTCGAGTGGAGAGAACCTTGTGCACTAGTCTGAATCATGGAGGTATCATATCTAGGGGGAGAAGAAGAGGAATTCCAGACCATTATGATAATAGAAGATCCAACAAGTCCTATTCATAAAATATACTATGTCGAATCCATGAAACTATGTGCATCACCACAATTAGAATTAACATTTGAAGATTTGTCAAAAGAAATTGTAGTTAGCCAAGAAGGACCTAGCAGTAGCAGTCATAATAGTAAGTAGTGAAAAGAATCAGAATCAGATTAAAATAGCATCACCAATAGGAGGGACTACATCGAAAAACATGAACAGGGTGGAAAATACTCTTAGGTTATTGGAGTTTCGAGGAATTGGGTTAGAGGAACTAGAACACCACTTGTTTATTTGTGAGACCATTTGGGCTGCAAAGAACATACCTGGTGAAGTTGTGAAGATTGCGCAGTTAGAGACCACATTTAGAGGTTGTACGCTAGTATGGTATATGAAGATATAGAACATCATGCCTACAGGGCAAGCTAGGATGTTGGGAAAGATTAAGAAAGCACTACTAAAGGAGTTCAAGAAGCCAAATTCGGAGTCGTAGTACATCATAGAATTGAAGGAGATCAAGCAAGTACAAATGAAGTCGGTATGGGATTACAACCATAGATTTAAGGATGTGATGGGTAGATTAACTTTCCATATCCCAGATCAATAGTACTAAGAATGGTTTATTGCATGAATTTTACCACACATTCGTAGGTCATTGATCCAGCAGAAGGTTGCATCACATACCAAGGCACTAGAGATTGTAATGAAACTAGAGTCATCTCTGGTGGGATATAGTGGAGGAATGGCGCAAGTTCAAACACATTTGGATGCATTG
Organism: Picea engelmannii; assembly: GCA_009831015.1. Lineage (NCBI taxonomy): Eukaryota > Viridiplantae > Streptophyta > Pinopsida > Pinales > Pinaceae > Picea > Picea engelmannii. Next base: position 70,413 of record ML826830.1, read on the forward strand.
ACAATTCAATTGGAAGAACTAACAAATGGAAAGTAGAAACGTGAGCAAGTTTGGTGTACAAAATGTAGGACCGAAGACCATCACAAGGACTAATTCCCATAATTCGCACAATATTTGGCGATGGCAGCACCGAATCCATTGTCGGGAGGAGGATACTATGAGATATATAAGAAATGGGGCCATCACCCAACTGGGTGTCCACTACTACAGAAGTACCAAAGTACACCTAAGAACTTGTTTTGTATTTTTTTCAAATTTGTAGGACACGAGGAGAAGGATTGTGGTGCGTTTGACTTAATAAGGGAGTGCACATATGATATGTACAAGATTCAAGAATAAAATTTTGTAGAAAAAGATGGAGGTCCTCAATACAACAATAAAAGAGGTTTCAATCAAGGGAACAAAGGAAAATTTGGTCGAGGATGCGGTAGAGGGAACTTTGGAAGAGGAGGAAGAGGAGCGATTCTATGTTACAACTGTAATCAACCTGGACACTTGGCCCATGATTTATAGAATGCATGTATGATGTGTACATATTGTAGGGCACTAGATCACTCAACAAAAGATTGTCCCGAACTAGTTGCAAAGTGGCATGCCAGAGGAAATCAGAGCCTGAATCTGAATAATAATGTGCATATGATATCATCCAAAAGAGGCAATGAAGCACCCATATTAGTCATTGTTATGCATGGAGGAGCTAGAACAGGGACTGGTAGGACATGTGGAGGAAAGAAAACAAAACAATGGGTAAGAAATTTAGCACGACCCATACTAGCATTTGATCCTCAATAAGAACTAGATACATATCAGAGAGAAAGGAGATAAGTAATTTGAACTGATTGGGGAGCATCAACATCAATGGAACCTCATGGGGAAGATCATGCAATGCCAGAGAATCCAACGGGCAAGGTAAGTATGCTAACAAAATTCTTGAGAAATTGTGTAGAGATAATCAAAGATGAGGTTGTACTTAATACATTATATGACATGATTTATCACTGCACAAAAGGAAGGGAAAATCATATTGCAAAAAGGATGGTAAATCAAGTATTGCACAGGAAGTGAACCAATGAAGAATTCAGATTCAATGCGTAGATTGGAGAGTATGATGTGGATAATATTATTTTGGACTTAGTTTATGACGTTAATTTGTTACCTAAGAAGACATGGGAGTTGATCGTAAAACCCAGGTTAGTATGGTCTCTTGTGTAGCTAAGGCTAGTGAATCAACACAAAATAGTTCTAATTGGTTGGTTGACAGGAGTACCTGTGAACATAGATCGGGTACACAACATGGAAAAATTTAAATGTATTAAGATTGTGGATAACATTCAACCATATCCATCACTGATGGGATTGGAATAGGAGAGGAGGGATATGATATTTGAAGTTGGATATTTGAAATTTATTTCACCCTTGGACCCATTAGAAAGAAAGACATTGGCAATTTATATAACATGATTTCACAGATGGAGGATTATGCCAACCCAACAATAGATGGTATGTTGAGTTGGAGAAGTATCATTTCATGTGCGTCATATTCTTAAGAAGTTCTAGATCATTGGAAATAGAGAATGCATGAAGTGTCAACTAAATTATGTACACACATCACTCGATCCTTGCATTGTATTGGAACAAAGCTATGTAAACTGCCCAAGTATGATGAATTAACTAATATAAGTAAGTTTGTAAAATAATTTGAGTTGCAGGTACCCAAAAAACAAAGGTTTTTAGCACTGTGTGTGGTATTAAAAATGACTCCATCTAGATGGTGGGTTGCACACAAAGAGGCAATGAAAGACTGGTTACAATGCAACAGACTAATGCAAATAAGGTTTGGCAATGAGGGAGAAAACATTGTGCAAACGTATACATGGGAGAGTAACCCAACAGTTCATGTTGAATAGTGTAAGGATTTGTGGGGTTCAATACCAAATACAGAGTGGACACACAAGTTTATACACACATTGGACACAATTTTGAAGAATTGGTATTTGGAGTTGGAAATGCGTAGGGAGATAGAAAAATGGGAAGAACTGATCTAGAGGTTCAAAATCACTTTTACATTTGAACATGAATCTCCATACATAGATGCAATGTTACAGGAAATTCAAATGGATATCTTCTCAGAAGAAGAGATGATGGAGGTAATACTAGTATGTAGCAAGCACAGAGCTAAGATGATTGTTTGTGAGCTACTGTAATGCTATAATGTAGTCAAGGAAGAGTATGATGAAGAGGATAATATGAATGTACATATACCTTACATATAAGGAGAACAATCCATAGAAGGATCAAAGCTCAAATCCATTGTATATACACAACCTATAAAGACATGGAAGGTAAACACTGGGACAACATATAATCTTAGGTTTTCATATATAGGGGACTATTGGAGTGAGGAGATAGTCGAGAAGATCATAGACTTACTACGAGAATACCAAAAAATATTTCCAACAAATTTTTTAGAGATGAAGGGAATAGTAGGAGACTTAGGTGAGATGAATATCCCACTAAAACTAGGAGCTAAGCTAGTGCATTAGAGGCATTACAGGCTAAATTCGAGGTATAAGGAAAAGATAAAAGATGAAATATATAAGATGTTGGACGCAGGAATCATCGAACTGGTATAAGAATCTAAGTGGATTAGTCTAATGGTGGTGAAGTAAAATAAGACAAGAGGAATCATGATCTGTGTATATCTAAGAAATTTAAATGACGCATGCTTACATGACCCATTTCCAACACCATACACGGATGAGGTATTGGATAACGTAGGAGGCCAGAAAACTTACTCTTTTATAGATGGATTCTCTAGGTACCATCAGAGAAGGATCACGTAGGAATATCAACACAATACCACTTTTTCAATGGAATGGGGACTTTCTTAGTACACGGTCATTCCCTTTGGATTGAAGAATTCCCCTGAGGTGTTTTCCAGGGTAGTAGTTGCAGCATTAAAGGAGTTCATCCATAAGTTCCTAGTAGTCTAATTGGATGATTGAATGGTGTTCATCCTATTGAAGGATCATATATAAGTTCTTAGACTTATGTTGGATCATTGCAGGTAGTGTCATATTTAGTTGAACTTGAACAAGTGCATTTGTTTCCACCGTCTGGAATTTTGTTGGGACATGTAGTGTGCAAACAAGGACTATTGGGAGATCTAGTTAAGATCGCAATCATTTTGGAGTTAGAACCACCTACATCGTTCAGAAAATTGAGGGTGATGTTGGGTCATATAGTTTATTATAGGAAATTTATCAAGGTATATGTGCAAATCACATCATCGATGGAGAAATTACTAAAGAAGGAAGTGAAGTTTCAATGGAATGAAGACTATCAAAGGGAGTTGGACACCCTGAAACAAAATTTGGTGACTGCACCAATTTTAATTTTTCCATATTGGAACAAATCATTTCATGTATACGTGGACACATCCTCCATAGAGTTCGGTGAAATACTATCCCAACCATGGAAAGGAGACATATATCACCCAATATATTTTGCAAGAAGGAAGTTGTCTATAGAAGAGAACAAATATACAACTATCAGACACAATGGTACAATATTTTCATTGATGTAAACAAGGTGTAGAAGAATCTAGTACAAACCCAAAGCTCATAAGGAAGAACATTAATCGAAGCTCAAAAGAGATGACACACATGACCTGTTCATTATTATCTCAGGAAAATCTAGGATCGTTAGATCGAGGCAACTTCAAAGGTTTGGAAGGATTAAATGTCAATAGTCAGATCTAAATTAGGAGCTTTGTATGATCTCTCCAACCATTAGATCAAGGAAGGACTTCTGATGAATTCTCGACCATCTAATCGATTTCAGTAGAAGGACAATGTAAGCCACAATATCCCAGAGTCTCGAATTAAAGGAACTCATGCAGACCATTGAAATAATATCTCCTCAAAAGAAACAAAAGCCGTTGGATCAAGTGGTCAACGCTAGTGCTGACCATTCTGGAGAAAAGGAGTCTAGAATAGCACAATTTACCAAAAGGTCAAATACTCAAAGTCATGAAATCTGGTCAACTCCAGTGCTGAAAACTCCTGTGAAAAGGAGTCTAGAACAGTTGAATTTACTATAAGGTCGAAGCTCTGAATTCATGAACCCCCATCAACTATTGGATCAGAGGAAGAATAGGAAATCCCATCAACTGTTGATCTATTTAGAGTGCACCAAGGGAGAATATGGTTAACTCGGGCCTTGACCTACTCTGGTGATAAACAACTCAGATAAACCAAGAACTCTTGAACCCTGGAGTTATGGAATAAATAAAGGCCATAGGATCAAGACAAGTTGAAAATATATGGTGGTAGATCTACTTTTCAGTTCAAAAATAATTGAAGGATAATACAAAAGTGACAAAAATACCGAAGTCACAAGTAATACATGTGGAAAAAGTTGAATATGACACGTGGCCCAATCTCAAATGGTGACAAGTGTCAAGGTCAATATGGAACATAAGGAATGTAAAAGTCACAAATCAGGGTGACACATGACAACCACTCAGCCAAGTGCCACGTCAATAGTGATGTGAACAAACAATGTCACTCTGGGAGTACATCCTTCAGGGATATCCAGCTTCTTCTACCAACTAAAATACTCGAAGAGTTGAAGGTCGAAGTTAATGTTGTTCTTTTATCTAAAATCCTCAGGAATGTTTTTTGATCATCTGATATATTAGTAAATACAGTATATGCACTTCGTAGAAATCTACTCCAGAAGAATCGAAAGACTGCAAAGGTCTAAGTCCTGAAACATCGAAGTCTTGAAGTAAATAAGAACTATCCATCTCAAACGTGCAAATAAAACACGACTTTCCATATTGATAAGTGATTACGCACTCGTTTGGCATAGCACTTAGTAACCATATATTTCCATATGGAATAGAGGTCATGAAAGTGCATCTTTGTGAATTTTAACATACAGAAGAAGAATTTCTACTGTCGGGAAGAAACTTTGAACCAGACAAGATCTGGATTCTATCCTGATTGATAGTAAGTGATCACATACATCCGATGATTTGGAAAGCTAATCGAAAATCTCAAATAATATATATTGGAGAACTGTGGATGTAGAAGAATCTTAAGAATAAAATAAAAAGGCATGGGATCAAGTTAAAATAAATCGATCCATACCTGTGATCAATTTATGAAAATCCCTCTTACTAAATTGAAAAATATTTTATGTTAATGTGTGAATAATAATAGAGGGAGATATTGATTCTAAATTGAAATTCAAATGTTATTACTATTAATTTAAATGAAGATGTGCAATGTGTTGGAGTTACTTCACACACACCTAGGATTTATTTTTCCTAAGGTTATTCCTTGTTTATTAGTCATAATTAGTCATTATCTAGTCTCCTATATTTTAGGGGAGAATATTCCACCTGGAGAATATTCTCTTTCAGTTGACACTTCATTTTGAATATTTGAGTTGAGTTTAGACGTTGCATTGGTTTTTTCATCATGCAACATTGGTATCATCACCAACTCACTACTCTTTGTTCAGCTAGTTAACTGAAGACTAGTTGACTAGTTAACTCAACTAGGTGGCAGTTCACTCCCGTAACTGCTTGAGAGACTAGACTAGGTGGAAGTTTACTCTTGTAACTACTGGTGTGTGTCCATATCAATCCGGACCACCACTATGGCTCATCAGTTACCCATGTATCCTATATCTATTGTAAATTATTCACTCTTTAAGTGTGGAATACGGTTAATGAGAATTCTTCCATTCTTTCTATCTTGCTTCTTATTTCTTAATTTCTCTATGCAAATGTGTAGTATTTTATAGCTAGATCTATTCTGTGAAGTTTCAACACATTTACATGGTATTAGAGCCGATGGAATGATAATAAAAAGCTACACCAAATCATTTTTTGCAGGTAGAAAAGATTGAAGACAACAAAAAAATGGATTATTCACGGGGAATACTTCTAACACCTCATAACTATTTGGAATGGAAGCCAAAAATTCCGCTTCATCTTAGATGCAAAGGCTTGTACCAAATTACTATGGAAATGGAAGTAGAGCCTAATTATGTCGAAGAGAAAAATGATTTTATCAATAGACAAGATATGGCCATAGGAAGTATCGACATGTTTGTTTCCCCCGAACTTTTCCATCAAGTATATGAAGAATCACAAGGATCAACTCCAAATGAATTATGGACCAGATTGGAGGTTCTCTTTGGGAATAAATAATATTATGAAGATTTCATGCAAGAGGTCGAACAGATAGAGCCAAAAGAGAATCCATCAGAAGATCAAGCCTCTTATTATGAAGAGTCTTCTACAAAAGTATTTGCAGAAATTTCTATTCCATTAATTGAAGATGATGTCTACTCCATTTTAGATTTGTTTTCTTAAATTCATGTTGAATATATATGGCATGCATATTAGGAGTCACATGCAGACACTTTTGCATGCACCATGCATGCATGTCAGGAGACAAAAAGAGAGATGCGCAAATCAGACTCCATTCTGATATTTTATGAGCACAATTTGCATGAAAAAATTGGATATTTGAATTCCTCTCGGGAAAATATCCAATTTAAAAAAACAAACGTCCAAAACAGAGTCCGGGAAGTGAAGTTATGATCGTTTTAAAATCAACAAAATTTCTGTGTTTTTCCGGAAACGACCGCACGATTTTCAAAATTTCATCCAAAATTTATTTGGATATTTTTCTGTTAAGCCCTAATATTGGCTCATTACCACTTAATTGGGGCTTATTAGATTAGTAATGTTATTTTATTTATGTCGGCTTTAGGCCATTA
>ML826830.1:89543-114275 GCA_009831015.1 Picea engelmannii
AACTTAGCTTCCATTGAATCCATCTTAGTATCCAACTTAGCTTCCATTGAATCCATCTTATTTTGTAGTTCATTTATGTCCCTACCCATTTCTTCACTTTCATCAAGAGTCCAAGTAGGATTTTCTGGAGGCTTATTTGGTGTAGAAGTTCCCTTTTTGGTTGGCATGTTGGCCAAGTATCACTTTTGAACCTTGATTTTGAGGTGGTTCTGCTAGACAATATTTCTTCTGTCGTATCTCCCAAGTTTCGGCCCTTCTAGGTATGAATTTTCTTTTATGTATTTCTCTGATATTTCTTCTCTGCAATGCCACAGGTCTAATCAAAATTGGATGTGCCAAGTGGAATTTACGGTAACTTCCCCACAACTTGCCAATTTTTGGCCTTTCTAGGAGATCTCACTTGTATAGTGTGCCCCGCACAAAATAATTGATATAAAATTCTGAAACTTGCACCGGAAATACTAAAGACTTTCCAAGATCCAATGCAACCATTCCCACACAATTTGGATACTCTAGGAAGAATTTATGATTGTTTTACCGGGAACACCTTCTTGAGACTAGTCAATAGGACTAGTCAGATACCCTATATTACATAGGGTGTATATACAAATTTAAGATGACCCAGAAGCTGAAATTGTTACCATAAATACCTTACTAATTTTTGTAAATAGTCTCTGGAGCTTAGGGTCTGAAACGTTATAGGAAATTTTTTATAGAGAAAATTCCACAATGACTCAGTTCAGGACGATTCCAGAAGCCTATCTTGTACAAGATATATATCTGAAAGTATAAGGCCTCAGGACCTGAATATTTAACCCAACTTACCTTGATCCGTCTACTAAATATCCACCAAGCCGTTCCTTCTGAAACATTGTAGGAAAAATTCCAAGGTGTCTCAGATGTAGCAGCGAAGCCCCAAGACCTTGAGCTCTGATACCATTTGTTAAGAACCAAATACCAATATAGCATAGAAAATCCTCAGAAAAAGTACTCAATGCCTTGAAAAAGAGAGAATTTCAGATAATAAGCCTCTTTGAGGGGGAAACCTCCTTTTACCCCACTTAATGTTCAAGTACCAGATGATTCAAATTAAAAATGTCTCCTTGGTATATATAGGAGACTAGGAGGTATAATTAAAACTAATGGCCTAAATCCGACATAAATAAAATAACATTACTAATATAATATGCCCCAATTAGGGGGTAATGAGCCAATATTAGGGCTTAACAGACTAGAAAAAGGTTATGAGGTACAAGCACAAATCTCGCTCAGTCCCAGGCTACAAACACCCGAGTATTGTAACCACCCATAAGAGCTATCTAAGGTGAGACTACGCAATGCACTCTGTGTACTGCGTTTCCTTATGGGTAACCAAAGGGGCTAATAATCTTAAGGGATTTTTTGGGGAATCTTCTTGGTTATTAACTAGGGTCAATCTGTAATGGTAAATAGCTAAAACAAAAGGGGAAACCCAATAAATGATTCTTCTGTCGGCTGATTGGAAGACAATGGGATGGAGCACATGAGATCTGCAGAAGGCATGAAAAAAGAAAAATAGATCAGACGACAAAAAAGTAAGAGAATGTGCTGCTAGAAGTGGATGTTGAGACCGTGGAATCCCACAAAGGAAAAGATCAAAATATGGATCAAGAAAAAGGAGCTAGAGTTTGTGAAGAAAGATAACATAAACCCCTAGTTAACATCGTTCAAGTATATGGACAAGTACGTATTCACCAACTTGAATGAAGTATTTTTATGTGATTTCCCACACATATTGCAGGAGTGGATAAAAATATTGAAATAAAACCATCCGAAAAATCAGATCAGATGACTAGAGTGGAATACCAAAGAGATCATGCAACTACAATGCGTTGATAATAAATTCATGTGTGTAGTAGACTTTTGGTTAGACAACATTATTTTTGGATTTATCACAGAGTTTGCAATAGATATAGAAAAATCCTATAGTGCAGCTGAACAAGACTTCTTGAAGGTACCTTGATGTAGGTACCTCTGATCATTATATACTTCCATAAAGATATTGTTATATAAAAAAGGTGTAATTAAAATGATGTCAGACATCTAAACTTCCCTACATGCATGGGGGAAGCAGGAAGCATTGAAAAAAAATGGATAAATGGAAGGAGAAGAGGATAAAGGAAATAAGGAGGAGTTCTTGGACCCAATCATGATGGACGATGACCAGATCAAGTCGATCATGGCAACAACTGGAAATACGCGCAGTGGAGTACCCTACCAATTCAAGGTGAACACCAAGAAGAGAGTCGTAGCCATGAGGGAAGGCTTGGAAAGTGATGAAGAGGAAGTAGAGGATCTATGGGTTGTGGAGAAAATTGTTGAAATCCTGCATGCGACATATGAGAGGAAGACGAGAGGTCCAAGAGTGGGAATAGAAGGAAAACATCCTATCAATATTAATGTCAATGTGGAACCCATAAACCCATGTGTGACTAACACACCAAAAAGAACACCACCATTTAGATAACCTAATTTCGAGAGAAGGAAGACAACAGGAAGTACATCTACACAAGAAACAACAACTGGGGGATCTAGTTCGGGAAGAATTAGTCAAGTATCTACACCACGTGGAGGTAGTAGTTCAACATTTAGGATGGTAGGAAATGATCCCACCATCAGGTTACCAAAATTCAAGGGAGAAGCATCGGAGCACCCAGAGAAGCACCTATTTATGTGTGAAAATATTTGGGAAGAAAAATAGAGAACTGATGAAGACACTAAACTTTCATAACTAGATATCATGCTAAGAGGTCATGCACTAGACTGGTACATGCATCTAGATGTAAACATTCCACCTAGGCTGACAAGGACACTGACAAACATCAATAAATTTCTCATAAGTGAGTTTTAGAAGCTAAGTTCAGAGGACCAATACATGAATGAGATGATAGAAATTAGATAGAAACCAAGAGAATTTGTATGGGAGATTGACCATATATTCAAGCGACTGAAATGAAAACTAAAATATATCATAACAGATATGCAACACAGGTACATGTTCATCAACTCACTATTACCACACTTTAAATATCCACTATGACAACAAAAGTTTCAGATGCAGGAAGTGGCTCTGTAGGAAACCCTGCAACTGGAAGAAAACCAATATCAAAAGACATATCCAGCTATCGAGGAGATAAAGGAGGATCTAAATAAATTAACGTTCTAGCTAAACCAGAATGAAAGTAAGGACAAAAGAGAAGTCGTTTGGTGTACCACATGAAGGACAAAAGGACACCATAAGAACGAGCTTCCAACATTCACACAATACATGGAAGCGGGAATGCCAAATCTATTACCAACAGGAGGATTATAGTGTGAAATCTATAATAAACAGGGCCACGATCCCTATCAATACCCAATGATGCAGAAGTACCAAAAAATTCCAAAGAGTTCTTATTATAAATTTTGCAAGTCAGTAGGCCATGATGACAAAGACTGTAGAACCATGGAGTTGATGAGAGAAAGGAAATCAAATGCATATAGGGTGCAGGAATAAATTATGACCAGTCAAGCTGCACCTCAGTTTAACCAAGTACCAGACCCATACAAGACTGCACAAAAACAGTATAATATTACGCAAAAACCATATAACACAGTGCATCCCCACTACAATACCATGCATTATAACTAGGTGCCTCAGCATAACGTGCTGTGAGGGGATCGATCTAGCTACAGAGGCAGAGGAATAGAAAGAGGAGTCCTTGGAGGAGGTAGAGGACCAGTGGTATGTCACAACTGTCAACAAACAGGACACTATGCAAGATAATTTCCACTTCCACCAGGGACTTTTATGTATTGTCACGCATCGGATCATGACACGGAAGAATGTCCTATGTTATTAGGGAATATCTAGGAAAAGAGGAATAAAAAAAATTAGAATATTCAATGGATCTTAGCATAAGCGAGGGATGAAGGAAGAAACATCAACATAGTTACACGTAGAGGAGATAAAATAGGAAACAACATAGTACGACAAGATCCAGTACAATACCAATGGGTGAAGAAGAATGTTGAACCAAGGAAGTAGTTTGACACGCAGAATGAGAAGGAGATATTTAATCAATCTAAACAAGAATTTATGAAGCTTGACATTGTGTCGACCTCAACCATGAAACATAGTAAGGAAGTACTAGAGTACTATATGCCTCCATCATTGGATAATGCCAAAGAAATGCAGCCCCTGGGACAAGTAGGTACAATCAAAGGATTTTTGCAATCATGTGTAAAATTACTAAATGATCTATATGTTGTCAAATTATTACAAAATATACTAGAAAAATGTAGCATAGAGACAAAAGGAAATATAGAATAGAAAAAATTCAATCACCTACATACAAGGAGAAGAACAAGTAGGAAGTTCACACTGAACACCAACATTGGAGATTTCAACATGGGAGATATCATACTGGATATAGGATCTGAATTCAATGTATTACCCAAGTAGACATGGAAATGTATGGGAGAGATGCATTAGGATATTCAACCATTCAACTAAAACTGACAAATCAACATAGAGTCCTACCAATTGGGAGACTAAAAGGAGTGACAATAGACCTGGATGGAGTGCGCAATAAAGCTAACTTCGAAGTAATAGAGATAGTGGATGACACAACACCATATCCAACATTACTGGGATTGGATTGGGCATTTGATAAACATGCCATAATCAACTTAAATACATGGAAAATTACCTTTGACTCAGGAGAATACAGGTTCATTGTGCCATTAGACCCATCGGAAGGAGAAAGGTTTGTAGAGCCTACTTTATTGAACTTGGAGGAAATTAGCCAGTTGTACAGAACAATTGCACGAGATGAGGATTATGTAAACCCAATAGTAGATGGGATACTTAGTTCACATAGAATCACCTCATGTGCGGCAGACTCATATATGGGTTTAAAGAAGTGGCAACAAAGGCTGTACGAAGTTTCCACAAAAATATGTGCAAGAATAGACGACAGAGTTAGATGGGTAGGTATGGAGATAACAGAACCACCCAGTTTCCATGGGCTAAATGATAGAGAATCATTCTTGACATGTTACGAAGATGAAGTGTTATAAAATAAGAGACTCTTAGCACTAGATATATCAGTCAAGACCACACCTGCAAGATGGTGGGGCACACACAAAGTAACAATCAAGGACTGGTACCAATGTAAGTGATTACTGTGCATTAGGTTTGGTGTAGAACCAAGAATCAACCAACAAAAAAAATATGATGTACATGGGGCACCAACATAACACTTGGAGAAGTGCAGAGAGTTGTGGAAAATGACACCCCCAGAGGAATGACCTCATCATTCCATACACATATTAGAGGGAATCCCAACAAACTGGTATACAGACTAGGAACTACGCACGGGAACTATGAGTTGGATATTACTACAACAAAAATTTGCAGACACTTTATCATTTGAGCATGAGAACCCCAGTATAGATGCAACACTTAAACGAATAAGAGGGGTGATATTCATTAAGGAAGCATAAGTTGAACTCATAATAGAAGAACAACAACAGAACAAACAGATAGTGAAAGAACTGTTGTCATGCTACCATGTGCAGGAAGAAGTACCAGATGAAGACGATCCATGCGATATTCAAATTGAGGAAGTTGAAGGAGAAAGAGAAGCGGAAGGTCCACCTCTATAAACATAAGTAATTGTTGCATCGATCAAGGTGAAGAAAGTCAACATTGGGACAATTGAGAATACCAAAATGGATAGCATTGGAGACTACTAGGATGAGAAAATAGTGGAAACCATAACAGAGTTACTTCGCGAGTACAAAAAACTATTCCCCACAAATTTCACAGAAATGAAGTGCATAGAAGGAGAGCTAGGTGAAATTAAGATACCACTCAGAGCTAAGGCAAGACCGTTTAGACAATGACCATACAGACTAAATACGATATATAAGAAAAAAGTTAAAGATGAGATTGATAGGATGTTGGAGGATGAAATCATAAAACCAGTAAAAGAATTAGAATGGATAATCCCCATGGTATTTCATGAGAATAAGAAAGGAGGCACAAGAATCTTTGTAGATATGAGAAATCACAATAATGGTTGCCTACATGACCCCTTCCCTACACCCTTTACAGATGAAGTCGTAGAAAATTTGGGAGATCAGGAAGCATACTCATTCACTAATGGATTCTCAGGATACCCCCAAATAAAGATAGCACCAGAAGATCGGTACAAGAATACCTTTGTGATAGAATGGGGATCCTACCAGTACAAATTCATGCCTATTGGACTAAAGAATGCATCATCAATATTTTCCAGAGTAGTCATAGCTACATTTAAATAATTTATCCACCAATTTCTAGAGGTATACTTGGATGATTAGACAGTCTATAGTATGTCTAAATACCATGTATAGGTCTTGTGGATGATGTTATAAATATGCAAGCAGTGCCAGATATCATTAAACATCCATAAGTGCATCTTCAAAACACCTTTTGGGATACTATTGGGCCACATAGAATGCAAGAAAGGTTTACTAGTAGATCTTGCCAAGATTGCAGTAATTGTTAACCTGCCACCACCAAAAACATTCTTTCAACTAAGATTGACATTGGGACACACAAGATACTATAGAAAATTTATAAAAGGGTGCGTGCAGATCATCTCCCAAATGGAGAAACCTCTAAGGAAAGACACAAAGTTCTAGTGGAATGAGGATTGTCAACATGGTATGGATACGCTGAAAGAAAAAATGGTAACCACACCAATACTAGTATTCCTAGACTAGGAGAAGACATTCCACGTACATGTAGATGAATCGGCCATAGAACTTGGAGCTATTCTGGTGCAACTAGGAGAAGGAGAATTGGATCATCCCATCACATTTTCTATTAGAAAACTTCAAAATCGAAGAAGAATTACAACACTACAGAGAGGGAAGGCCTATATATGGTCTACGCGCTTCATAAGTTCTTAAATTACTTATTGGGGAAAAATTTCAAGATGTTCACAGACCATTCAGTGCTCAAATACCTAGTCAACAAGCCAGTGTTGGGGGGGATAATTTGTAGATGGCTATTGTTGTTTCAAGAATTTTATTTTGAAGTAATATTCAAGCTAGGGAAGCTAAATGCAGGACCTGACCACCTATCAAAGATCATGAATGGGGAGGAACCTACAAACATACGGGACAATTTTTTCAGATGCACAATTATTTTTAGTCTAGATCGTCAATGAATACTTCACAGACATTATCCAATACTTGAGTACAGGGACTGCGCCACAGGAATATAACACTACACACATGAATATAACACTGCGTAGAAGAAAAACCTGGTAGTCTGGATTGCATGGTATCAACTGATTGTAGGACACTTATACAAAATGGGCACAGATAGCATCTTGAGAATATGTGTGCTAGAACATGAAAGACCAAGGATTTTAGCACATGCTCGTCAGGGAATAGTAGGAGGACATTACACAGGAAAAGATACCGCAGGAAAGGTATTGCATGTAGGGCTATGGTGGTTGACCATTGATAGAGACTCAAAAGAGTACTGCCATAAATGCGATGTATGTCATAGGGTTAGTAAACCGAAGAGAAGAGACGATATTCCCCTGTGACCATAGGTAACTTTGCAGGTATTCAAAAAATGGGAAATATACTTTGTGGGACCAATTAATCCACCCGCAAAAAGGACAGGAGCAAGTTATATTACCACCGTGATGAAATACCTGACAAGATGAGCGAAAGAAGCACCAGTAAAATATTGCAGCGAAGAGACAACAACACACTTCTTGTTCGAACAAGTGATCACCGTATTTGGTTGTCCCATGATTTTGATGAGTGACCAAGTCACTCACTTCATTAACAACACTATTAAGGCTATGACTGAGGAATTCGAGGTTCATGATCAAAAGAGTACCCCATATCATGTCCAAGCAAATGGAACAATAGAATCCTTTAACAAGATCCTTGAAAATGCACTAACGAAGATCTGTAATGTAGGGGTGATTGGGACCTAAAGATACCCGCAGTATTGTGGGCATAGAGGACCACATGCAAGAAGTTGTTAGGACAAACACCATTCATATTGGTATATGGACAAGAAGCAGTGGTGCCACTAGAATATTTGGTACCTAGTCTGCACGTAGCAACGATTACAAACATGACAGAACGAGGTGCAGTACAGGATAGGTTGAATCAACTTATGATCATGGAGGAAGGTAGGATTCTAGCAGGGTTCCACCATGAAGTCCAGAAAGCAAGGGACAATTCTTAGCATGACAGATATATCAAGAGGAAAATTTTCAAGGAAGGAGACTTAGTGTTGATGTATGACAGTAAATCCCTTCAACACCCAGGAAAACTCAGAATGCACTGGTTAGGACCATATGAAGTAAAAATTGTCACAGATGGGGGATTTTTATAGTTGAAGGATTTAAAAGGCACATAACATAGAGGGATGATCAATGGGAGGCGACTAAAGTTGTATAGGGACAGTCGACCCCTTAGCACTTAAAAGAAATAAAAAATGTCGCATCGTGCCAGACATCAAAAGATAACAACAGAGGTATACTGCATCGAAAAGAGAATGAGAACACACACTTGGAAACACTATCCCAATGGAGACAAGGCCAACGGTCATTACAAAGAAGAAATAGCGGGAAAGATAGATATGAAAAAAGAAGTGCCAACTGATGGCTGCTATCAGAATTGAATGCTAGAAATGAATGACGGGATGTCGCATTAATCGTGCCAGCTGGCGATGGCAAGGGAAATCAATGGAAAGTACGCGAGAACATGTGGTTCAATTAAAATGAAATCGCGGTAATGTCTCCAACAAGCTTCACAAGACATTGATACAAAGCAAGCATGCGGGAGCGGAAAGGTTATTGTTAAATCAGGAATGGAATAGAGCGATAGAGCATACGAAGCAACAAGTTAAGGTTGCAGAGGCTGGAAAGGCCACTAAGCTCATTGATTGACATATTTACCACCATGGAACCACCAAAATAGGGAGAACCAATCCATACTACCAAACAACCTTGAAGCAGCACCAGAGCACCATCGCAACCATAGGGAAGAGATAAAAAACCACCTTAGCCTCCATAATTTATCAATATAGATGAAATCTCRTCACCTGTTATCACACCAAGAAGCCCCACACCCATTTTGGAGGAAACCCAACAGACAACACCAGTGGGCATGGACAATGATATGTCAAAAGAGGGACAGGGCCAATAGGCTAAGGATGCAAGAAACCAAGTGCACCCYGAAAACCCTGAAGAAGCCCCCAGAGACAATGGGACAGCTCCAAACCAGGCARAACTGGCCAYGCCGAAATAATCATAGAMAATGATGCTAGAATAGCCATGGGAGGGAGTAGTGGAAGATGTCACCGGCCGACTAGATGAGTATGAAGAAAAACAAACAATGGAGGTTGGAACCTCGAGTTAATGACCACAACGAAAGGGAAAGAAGACGATACAAAGGTCACCACACATGCAACCCACCACAACCATTATCTTTCTGTTCATTCTAGAAGGGGTACATATAGCAACAAACCCGTTAGGCTATGTAGAGAAATTGAGGTACTCAGACCATGACGTGACGAACACAGATAAGTTCCTAGATTTCACCAAGCAACTCTATCTATAGACTGTGGGTATAGGACCCTTTTGCGAACCAATTAATCAACCAGTCTAGTGGGTAGCAGGACTAGCCAAAAATGGGATTCTAGGCCTTTTGGAACTACTGCACTTTGGGAGGGGCTAGTATGCAGACAACTGCATCAAGAAGATGATGGAAGTCACCCATGGCAGATGCTTGTGGCTAGAACAACTGGTCTCAATAGACATAGAACTCATCACATACATCATGGGTTGATGATCTTGCATAGTTCCTTGAGGACAAAATGAAGGCTAAATCATTGGCCGAGGAAATGAAGAATAAATATGGCACCGAAATGGGGTCACGTGAAATCATCATCAAGCATATTAGTGACGTCGCAACAAGAATGGACACATAAATCATGGCATGTAAATTACTCAGGAAATGCTGCAAGGAAGAAGTCTCGGTCGAGATTTCCATAGTAGCAAGACAGTGTGTAGAAGGCACCACACTTAGTTGGGCCCCTTATTTGTTGAATTTCTTCCTAGACGACTGCAAGGATGCGTAGTATCTGGGGATAAAATTTCATTATTTATGGCTACTCATCCTGATAGCCTTGATCGAATGGAAGGAGCTGAGGTATTCATTTTTTTCCACTATACCCAATCCCTACCACAGAGCGTGATACTTATCGTTCGGGTCCGCTTCAGACTCCAAGAATAGAAAGGTGAATGTAGCCATATTCGAAGGCTACCTCAGCGACATACAAGACAACCTCGCCAACACTTGGAGGGTGACACCGGAAGCAATCACATAGTATCAGGGTATATCCAGCATCAAAGCCAGTAGACATGTGATGTGGATCCAGGTACGGAAATATCTCGACAATAAATGGTTACAACTGCACTACTGCATCAAGAAGGCGGACATAAATATGGCCATTAAGGATTGGGAATATGATTGAAGGATTCCATTCCGCATTCGACAAATACCCGCAGAGATAGAGGAGGAGATAATATAGGAACAAACACATGCTAAGGAGATAACAGTGCCCAAGAAACTAAGGATAGGTTAGAACAAGGCACAACAGAAAAAAGGGGGGATATCCAAGACAGGCGCCCAGGCGGGGAAGAAGAACAACACACAGGAGCCACGGGTGTAGTAGAAA
The DNA here is from genome assembly GCA_009831015.1 of Picea engelmannii. Taxonomy (NCBI): domain Eukaryota; kingdom Viridiplantae; phylum Streptophyta; class Pinopsida; order Pinales; family Pinaceae; genus Picea; species Picea engelmannii. Next base: position 100,330 of record ML826830.1, read on the forward strand.
CAAGATGAGGTAGCACAAGGAACTACATCAAGTGCTACTCCACGGGAGCAAGGCCATACTGAGAGGCCAGTCATACAAATGAGGGGTGCACACAATCACTGAGGACGATGTAGACATGGTGGCCCAAATGCCAAGATCTCACAGTCGAGGATTTCAATAATGTCATGTGCCAAAGGGATAGAATTGACGAAGAGATGGTACACATGTGAAATCTCCTCAAGCATCTCGGAGAAGCACAGTCAGCCAACAATAACATAGGAATAGTCCCATCAACATCACATATAGGAGGCAAAGTTGGATCAAGCGAGCAGGATACGATCCAGACAACAACATAGTCAAGCTCGACATTTCACGTCATATCCAGCATGATGCACATGGATGAAATCATGAGGCAGACACCCCTAAAGGACTTGGCTCAAATACAGTTGGTACTAACGTGGATACCAACCAAGGCCTTGTATAAACTACAAGTCAGTGTCACACATGAGGTACAATCTCGCACATGCACAGATGCAGTAGCACTGCAATAGGCAAAGGACAATTGGGATGAGCTGGATTTGGTACTTGATAAGGCTAAGCTTGAGACCAAGGATGAGAAGGACCACATGAATAGGCCGGAGCAGAATTTGGTCGTAGCCTATGAGAAAATCCCAAAGAATGCGTAGATGGTCGAACTCATGGTGACATAGAAGATTGATCAGATTGTGAAGACAATCAATCAATACCAACATGATATTGAACACCTCAGGGAGTAGATCATACCTATCACTCCATGAGAGGTGAATAAGCAAAGGAAGCAGGAGGTAACAACGCAGATAAAGGAGATAGAGTGACAAGTCCACACGACGGACGACTTGTTTGAGAGAGCAACACAACTCTAGGTGAAGATGGAAGAGGATCAGCAGGTCCAGTAGTGGGACTAGGAAGGAGAAAGGATAAGCACATCTATCCAGGATCTCAAGCATAGGAAGAATACAATGTCGATCATGGAGTGCACCAAAGGAGTGCAGGATATGAAGAAACTGCAGGAAGAAATCATAGTTACGTAGACATAGAAAAAGGAGCGCTAGGATCAAATGGAACCACTCCAGGAGCGAGAAACATAGGTCACTGCATAGACGGAGGAAGCCAAAATGAATATGGCACAAACCCAAGCAGAGTGCACAAGGATGGTCAGCGATGAGATTGCAATGCAGGTATTGGATGGACTCAAGGAGAAGACCGTGTGGGCCCAAATGCAAGCAACGAAGCTCACGAAGAAGTTTCAAGCGATCCTAAGAGAGATCGATGAATCATTCCAGTGTTAGGTGGCTCAAGATGAGCCACATGTTAGTGTTGGGGGGTTGTTGGAAGCAGTACAAATCAGAAAGAAAGGATATTTTGGGGAGAAATATATGCAAGAGGAAAGAGACAGTTGGAAGGAAAATCAACATATGCGCATGCATGGAAGGCCTAATGAAGCTAGGGTTAGGTTTTTTGTAATACATTGTAATGGATAGTGAGCTAAAAATATAAATAGTAGTACTTAAGAGAAGAGGGGGACATAGGGGACAGAGGCTAAGAGCGAGAGAGAGAGGGGAGAGAGAGGGGAAGGGTATTGTAAGAATTGTACAAATCATTAAGCTAGTGAGCTAAGGAGGGAATGAGTGACTTGATCCCAAGGGTTAGATCATAGGTTGAGGATCCTGATGCGATCTAGTCATCCTCACAGGGATCGAGGAGTCGTTGAGGAGAATGAGAACTAATAATGTAAACACACATGACGTGATATCATTCTAAGCCATAATAAAATCCTAAGAGCCAGATCATTGTGGACGTAGTCCAGGAGGGGGTGAACCACGGTAACATTGTGTTGTGGGATTGAATGAATGTATCTTTGTGTCTGATTAATTTATGAATGTTGAATGAATGAAATGATTAAGTAGATATGGTATTTTACATGCATACATAGAATAAATGTTATAGCAAGATGTTAAATAGACTAGACAAAGGTTACAACATACAAGTACAGACCTCACTAAGTCCCAGGCTGCAAACACTTGAGTATTGCAGCCACCCATAAGAGTTATCTCAGGTGAGATTGCGTAGTGCACTATGTGTATTGTGTTTCCTTCTTGGTAACCAGAGGGGCTGATAATCTTAAGGGATTTTGTTGGGAATCTTCTTGGTTATGAATCGGGGTCAATCTATAATGGTAAATGGCTAAAACGAAAGGGGAAAACCAACACCCCCCTCTCAGTATTTCCAACAATTGGTATCAGAGCGAGTGCCTTCATAACAATTTAATAACTGGAAGGTAGATCCTGAAATGGATTAGGAAGAGGGAATGTCTTCCAAAAAATCACAATTGTTTAATGGAGGTGGTTATGCTCTCTAGAAAATAAGAATGAAAAGCTACATGTTGGCTCTTGGTTTTGATGTCTAGCAATCTATGGTAGATGGCTACACTGCACCAGCTACTCCACCCACTAATACTACAGGAAATAATATTTGCAATGACAACTCAATAGTTTTTAATTTCATTCTAGGAGGATTGACAAATTCCATATGTGTGAAGGTAATGCATTGTAAGTCAGGTAAGGAAATATGGGACAAATTGGAGGTTGTATATGAAGGAAATAAAAAATTCAAGGAAGCTAAACTACAGGAGAAAAAAAGGACATTGTTGAATACTTTCATAGGGTGGATGATGTGGTTAATTCAATCAGAGTAGCAGGAGAAGAACTTATTGATAAACCTATTGTAAAAAATATCTTAAGGTCATTACCTATGAGATATGATGCCAGGATCTCCACAACTGAGGATAGTCCAAAACTTGACAAAATGACAATAGATCAGCTTCATGGAATTCTTACAACATATGAGATGAGAATAGGGATCGAAACCCCATCAAAAGGAGAAACATACTTTAAATAATCTAAAACAAATGTGAGGCAGGAGAAAAAGGCCAGTGAGGAGTTATCAGATATATCTGATGAAGAAATTTCCAACTTCGTGAAAAAAACTCAAGAAAGGGACTGAGAAATACAAAGAAAATATTCCTCTAATATGTTTCAACTATGGAAAAATTAGACACTTTTCCAATAAATTTCCCTATCCTAAGCAGGAGGAAAGTGATGATGAACGAACCTTAAAAAATTATAAGAAAAACAATACCAAAGATAAGAAGAAGTTATACAAGAAGAAGAAAACGTTCTTTACCCAAGAAGACAGCAGCTCATCTAAAGAAAGTGAAGAAGAGGAGCCAAAGATTCTATTTATGGGAATAAAAACTCAAGATGATAATCATTCAGAAGATGAAGAAGAAGTGAACCTTGAGGAATAATTCATTTGTGCAATTGAAGAACTAAGAAAATCAAAAAATCAAAACAAGCTACTAAGGGAACAACTTCTATAGATTGAAGAAACTACTAAATCAAGAGAAAAGGAAGTTTTTAAAACCTTTAGTGAATCAAAAAAATTGATTATTGAGTTAAAACCTAAACTCCAAGAAACGAAAAGAAAAGAAGAAATATTGAATAAAGAACTCAATGAAAAGCAACAAATATGTAAGGTATTGGAGGATGAAATAGTTCAACTAAAAGGGAAATTAGAAAAGGAATATATTCAGTCTAAGTTTGAAAATAGCTCAAAAATACTAAATAAAATTCTTAGCAATCAGATATCATCAAACGATAACATAGGAATAGGAGATGATCCCTCTATAGAAAAATAAAATGACAAAATCAGCTATGCAGATGTTCTTAAAAACCCCATAAGAAGAAAACAAAGCAAGATAAGAACAACATCGTTGAAAACCATCCCAAATAAACAGAAATCTGCACTTCCTACTAAAGAAGAAGGTGGCAATAAGAATAGAATCATCAGAAGGAATCCCTCTAATATAAATCAATATAACTTTCTTGGTTATTGTTATTCCTGCAAAAATTTTGGACATAAAGAAATACATTGTAAATCTTATAGAAAGTACAAACCAAGAAATGACCAAAAATATGAAAATAATAAGGATAATGTAGAAAGAAGAATTTATAACTCTTTCTCTCCCTTCCAAGACTACAATATTGAATGTTCCAAATGCAACAACTATGGTCATAAAACTAGTGAATGTAGATTGTCAAAATATGACAAAAAGATAAATATTCTTAATTATCAAAAAGTATGGAGCAAAAAGAAAACAAAGTGCAATGTATCTGTATATGCAAGAAAACAAGGATGTCACTGGTATATAGATAGTGGATGTTCCAAACACATGACTGTAGATCAAAGAAAATTTCTCAAGTTAAACAAGAAAGGAAAAGGAAAAGTAACCTTTGGAGATAATATGTTAGCCAAAATATTGGGAAAGGAACTGTAAGTTTAGGAAATATCAAAACCAAAGAAGAAGATGTATTTCTAGTAGAAAATATCAAACCTAAAATCATAAGTGTAAGTCAGACATGTGATCAGGGTCACATACTCAGCTTTGATTCTCGGAAATGTGAGATAATTAAAAAGGACATTGGAAATATGGTAGTAGTTGCACCAAGAACATCTAGTAATGTGTACAACTTTAATATAGATGAAGGAGAAAAATGTTGTTTAATCCAAGTAGATGAAATATAGCTATCACAGTTGGGACATTTAATATTTGACAACTTAATCAAATCCAACGAGAAGGAAGCATTAAGGGATCTACCAAAAGTTATTAAGCCTTCAGATTATATTTGTAAACATTGTCAAATAGAGCAGCAAACAAGAGTTAGATTCAAAACAAAAGAGAATTCCACAACAAAACCATTAGAACTTATTCACACAGATCTATGTGGACCTACCAGAACTAAAAGTACTTATGGTGAACATTATTGTATGTTGATCGTAGACTATTACACAAGGTTGACCTAGGTATACTTTCTAAAAGAAAAATCAAAAGCCTTTGAGAAGTTTAAAACATACAAAGATCTTGTAGAGAATGAAACATATCTCAAAATCAAATGACTGAGATCAGAAAATGGAGGAGAATTCACCTCTAAAGAGTTCATTCAATTTTGTGAAAATCATGGTATCAAAAGACAGTTTTCATCTTCAAGGACTCCTCTATGGAATGGAGTAGAAGAAAAGAAAAAAAGAACAGTTCAAGAAGCTGCAAAAACCATGCTAAATGAAGCCAAGATTCTAGACAAATTATAGAGAGATGCAATCTACACATAAGTCCACATACTTAATCGAGCACAGATGAGACCCAACCATGAGAAAAACCCTTATGAACTATGGTTCGATAGGCCAGCATCTGTAAAACACTTTAGAATTTTTGGAAGTAAATGTTACATTAAAAATGATGAAGATAATTTAGGAAAGTTTGATTCAAGATCCGATAAAGGGATATTTTTAGGGTATTCACCTAATAAGAAAGTAGACAGATGTTATAATATTAGACTACTAAATATTGTGGAAAGTGCCAATGTAAAAATAGATGATCTAAAACTAAGGAAAAGAATATCCCAATACATATCAAAAATTGATAAACAAACTCAGCAAGATGATGATGATATAGAATCTCAACAAGAAGATGATGATCACGAAACATGGGAAAATGAACCATATACTAATGAAGAACACATTGAAGAAACTCCCTTTCCTAAAGTTCCATCAAAAAGAGTACAAAATAATCATCTTGAAAGTCAGATTATTGGAGATAAAAATGTAGGAGTGGAAACAAGAAGGAGACTCACATTTGACTCAAAAAAAGCAATCTTATCCCTGATAGAACCTAAGTCATTTAAAGAATCCAACAAAAGTAAATATTGGATAAAAACAATGAATGAAGAATTAAACCAAATAGAGAAGAACCAGACTTGGGAACTAGTTCTAAGACCCAAGGACAAGAATGTGGTGGGAACCAAGTGGATCTTCAAGATTAAACTAAACTAAAATGGGGAGATTATAAAGAACAAAGAAATATTAGTTCTCAAAGGATATTCCCAAGTGGAAGGTATTGATTTTGAAGAGATATTTTCTCCAGTAGAAAGACTTGAGGCCATCATAATGTTCCTAGCATTTGCATGCTTCAGAAATTTCCAAATCTATCAGATGGATGTCAAGTCAGCATTCCTTAATGGAACACTAGAATAAGAAGTCTATGTTGACCAACTAGAAGGATATATGTTAACAGAAAATCAGAACTAAGTGTGCAAACTAAAAAAGGCCTTGTGTGGTCTTAAACAAGCCCCTAGAGCATGGTTCTCAAGGCTTGATCAATACCCACAAAAACAAGGATATAAGAAAGGGACTACTGAAAACAACTTATACATAAAAATTGAGAATCAAAACATGATTGTTTTTTTGGTATATGTAGATGACATCATATTTGGAGGTAATCTTACTATACTAAGTAGAAAGTTTGCAACCTAAATGCAAGAAGAATTTGAAATGTATATGGTGGGAGAACTGTCCTTCTTCTTAAGTTTACAAGTAACTCAAACAGAAAAGGGAATAATCGCTTCCCAAAACAAATATATCAATGAAATGCTAAGAAATTCCAAATGGAAGACAATAAACCTATGAGTACTCCCATGGCCAATGGATATAAACTAATCCTAGAATATGACTCACCAAAACTAGACCAAACGATGTACAGATCAATGGTTGGAAGTCTTCTCTACTCAACAACAACACAACTTGACATCATGCAGGTTGTGGGACTCCTATGGAGATTTCAATCTGCACCTAAAGAAACTCACTTAAAAGTAGTAAAGAGAATATTCAAATATCTTAAAGGCACCTTAGAACTTGGATTATTGTATTCAATAGATAAATACTTCAATCTAACTACATACATTGATGCATATTGGGCCAGTAGTATAGATGATAGGAAAATCCCCAATGGAGGAGCATTCATTTTAGGAAAGTGTCTGGTAGCATGGCTAATTGAGAAACAAACATCCACATCACTTTCCACAATAGAGGTAGAATACATTGTTGTTTCATCTTCATGCACACAATTTCTTTGGATGAAGAAAACATTATAATATTTACAAATAAGATATGATGATCCCACAACTATTAATTGTAATAACACTAGTGCCAAGAGTATCTCTAAAAATCCAGTAATGCATTCCAAAACCAAACACATTCCAATTAAATACCATTTCCTAAGAGATCAGGTTACCCAAAAGGTGGTTAAAATAGTGTATGTGAACACCAAAGAACAAATTGCAGACATATTCACAAAACCGTTTCCCAGACGCACTTTTGAAAATCTTCGACAAAAATTGGGAGTAATTCACATACCTCATTAAAACCATAAAAATTGTATCAGAAGAAAATGGGGCACATGGTCAGGGGGGGAATTTCCACATGGGGAGAGAAGAAATATCCCCTCTGTCATTGCTTCCAAAGGGGGAGGGAATTGATAAGCAACATAAATAAATAAAAATTCAAAGAAAACGTTGCCATCAATGCCAAAGGGGGAGAATGTTGGACACAGTGGTGTGATATTGTCATTGATGTCAACAGGGTGTATAAAAATCCAATACAAACCCAAATCTCATAATGAAGAACATTAATCGAAGCTTAGAAGAGATAACACACAGGAGTCATTCATTCTTATCTCTAGACAATCCAGGATTGTTAGATCGAGAAAAAGTCATAGGTTGGGAAGGATTAAATCTCAATCATTAGATCTGAAGCAGGATCTTTGTATGATCTCACCAGTCATTATATAAAGGAGGGATTTTGGATGAATTCACAACCATCCGATTGAGTTTAGTAGAAGGACAGTGTAAGCCACAATATCCTCGAGTCTAGAATTAAAAGAACTCATGCAGACCATTGATTTAAGATCTCCTCGAGAGAAACACAAGCCATTAGATTAGGAGGTCAACTACGACATTGGACACTCTGATGAAAAGGAGTCTAGAACAGGAGAATTCACCCAAAGGTCAAAGCCCTGAAGTAACGAAATTCAGTCAACTCTGGCGAAAAAGTGTCTAGAATAGGTGAATTTACCCGAAGGTCGAAGCCTCGAAGTCACGAACCCCTATCAATCGTCAAATCATAGGAATAATAGGAAATCTCTTCAATCGTTGATCTATTCAGAGCACGCCAAGGAAGAAGGTGGTCAACTCAAGCCTTGACCTACTACAATGATAATCAACTCAGATAAACCAAGAAATCCTTAACCTCAAAGTTTTGGAATAAGGAAAGGCCATAGGATCAAGACAAGTTGAAAGTGTATGATGCTAGATCTATTCATAACTTCAAAAATAATCGAAGGATAATACAAAAGTTCCAAAACTCCCGAAGCCATGAAGTACCGAAGTCATGAAGTAAGACATGTGGAAAAATATGAATATGACATGTGGCCCAATCAAATGGTGATATGTGGCCCAATCAAATGGTGACAAGTGTCAAGTTCAATATGGAACATAAGGATAGTAAAAGTCACAAATCAGGGTGACACGTGGCATCCACTTATCTAAGTTCCATTTCAACAGTGACATCAGCAAACAACGTCACTCCGGGAGTACATCCTTCGGGGATATCGAGCTTCTTCTACTAGCTAAAATACCTGAAGCGTCAAAGGCCGAACTTAATTCTGCTCGTTGATCTAAAATCCTCAGGAATTTTTTTCGAACTTCCAATCTATTAGTAAATATACTATATGCACTTTGGAGAAATATACTCTAGAATAATTGAAAGATTGCAAAGTTCTGAGTCCCGAAACGACGAAGTCCCAAAGTAAACGAGAACCATCCATCTCAAACATGCAAATAAAACACGACCGTCAATCTTGATAAGTGATTAAGCACTCATTTTTCCTAGCACTTAGTCACCACCTATGGTCATATGCAATAGAGGTCTTGAAAGTGTGTCTGTGTGAATTTTAACATACAAAGGAAGAATTTCTATTGCCAGGAAGAAAATTTGAACTAGACAAGATCTGGATTCTTTCATGATTTATATTAAGTGATCACTTACATCCGATGAATTGGAAATATAATGGAAAATATCAAACAAGATTCGTTGGAGAACTGGGGATGCAGCAAAAGATTAAAAATAAAATAAAAATGCATGGGATCAAGTTAAAAGAAATCGATCCATACCTATGATCAATTTATGAAAATCCCTCTTACTAAATTGAAAAAGATTTTATGTTAATTCTAAAATGAAAGTCAAATTTTATTACTGTTAATTTAAATGAAGAGGTGCAATGGTCCAAACAAAGGGACACAATGCTTCAACACTCACACCAGTTGGAATACTATATAGGAAAGAAAGAATGATGAAGAAAAAGAGTCTTTGTAGTCCAGATCAAAGACCAAAAAGAAGAAGAAGAACTGATGATACTTATGCAGTGAGGGTGGAAGGGAGGAGAAAGGGAGGATTCACATCCTTTATTAAGTAAAGTATGAATAAAAGGGAGTTGGTGTTTCCTAGGGTTGGTGTTGGAAATACTAAGAGAGAGGTGAATCGGTATTTAGATCAATTCGTATTTTTGAACTTGTACTTCAATCAGATCATTTATTCAATTTATATCCAACCAGCAATGAATACTATCCAATGAACAATGAAGAATAGTATAAGAGATACACCAATACACCATGCATGGTATATAAGAAGTAATCATGTATTATTGTTCAAAGGAAGTAGTGGCTTCCAAAGGTAGCTACAACTTCCAAATATAATGGGAGGGATAAAAATCCAAAAGGAAGATAAAATCCTCCAATACCAAGAGAGGTTTTACCTCTCCATCCTTTCCCCTTCCTCCCACCCAAAAATATATGAGAGATAATAAAACTTTATATTAAATTGTCGCCATAAACCAACCATCACATGGAACCTGATAATTCTTCTTGAGACTTCTTCTACTGCTGCAATTCTTAATTTCTTGGAATACTATGATCCTATAGATAATATAACTCAATGAATTCTATAAAACTCCTCCAAGTTTAACTCCTTGAATCCTCCCAGAAAAAGGTGTTATAGAGAAAATGGTAGACCTTATTCAATTATGGTTTATTCAGGAGTGCGAACTTGTACAGAATTCGTCGTGCTCAATAGTTAACTTCATATTCTTAAATTCATACACAGGAAACTATGGCTCATACTATTTCTAATTCAATTGGTCTCACTTCATTTGGATTCTTTATGAAGACGTTATGATTATTTTACCTGGAACACTTGTTTATGACTAGCTTCACGACTAGTCAAAAACCCTATCTTCCACAGAGTGTATCTCCAAAATTATAGTGAATAAAGAGCTGAAAATTTTACCATAGGTACCTAGATATGTCTTCTCAATAGCCTTTGAATTGAACCATCTGAATCATTCTAGAAATAAAGTTATAGCGAAAATAGTAAGATGGCCTGTAAATAACATACCTTAGAACACGTCACTAAAAGACTTCATGCTCCCTTGAAATTCGTCCTTCTTTACTTCATATTTCCTCATAAATTTGACTTATATCTCCTTGTTCATTAATAAACTTGTGTGTGTTGAAAAATGAATGTATAATGAGATGTATTTATATCCTTTATATCACTTCCTTTTAACATTAGGGTCCACTTGTAGTTTCTGCTCCAATTCACATTGTCATATTCAAAAATTCATTTCTCCTCAATCGTGAGGATCCACGTGACGTGCCACATACCACCAKAAGMAACATGACTTTTACTATCCATCCATGGTGTTGTATCTGCATGTGTAATTTCCTTMATGTCTATCTACTTCGATCAACTGYGGGGTCCAAAAGCCAATGGCTAGGGTTGACATCAATGACAACAACCAATCTCCCAATAGTTGGTGCCCTAAAGACAAGGGAGTTGGTGATTCCTAGGGTTTGTGCCATGCAGAAGTGGATTTGTGTCTCCTATATTTGKTTCTCTAAAAAGGATTGGCTTCCTTCACTATCTCATATTRTTCTTTATAAAAACTTGTAATTCTTGTTAATCATACTTATATAATTGATTTTATATACAAGTCCATCGTTAATATTTGTGGTGATTAATAAAACAACAAAGTAATTACTAATTTTTTTAAAAGAGGTAATACTAATTCACACCTCCCTCTCAGAATTTCCAATGACAACCATGGAATGAGAAGGATTGGATATGGTCTATGCACTACAAAAATTCAGGCATTATCTATTAGGGTCTCACTTTAAGATGTATACATATCATTCTGCATTAAAATACTTAGTCAATAAGCCAGTGTTGGGGAGGGAGAATATTCAGGTGGCTCTTATTATTTTAGAAATATGAATCTCAAGTCATATTGAAATGAGGGAAGCTGGATGCAATACCAGATCATATATCACACATATTGTTAGGGGATGATGCAGAAAATTTATATGATGGATTCCCAGATGAGTAGTTATTTGCAGTAAGGATGGTCGATGATTATTTTTCGGAAATCATACAGTTTCTAAACACAATCATGGATCCATATTATATGAATATGGAATAGAAGAAACAATTGGCAATGAAAGCAACATATTATCAGTTGATTGCATGAAACTTATACAAGATGGGTGCAGATGGAATACTAAAATGTTGTGTGCTAGAGAAATAAAGGCCAGTAATACTTGAAGAAGCACACAATGGAATTGTTGGAGGAAATTACACAGAGCGAGTAACTACACAGAATATTTTGTGCGTAGGGATTTGGTGGTCGACACTTTACAAGGATGTGAAGGAATACTTTCAATAATGAAAAATATGCCAATGAATGGAAAAGCCATTTAGGAGGGACAAAATGCCTTTGAATCCAAAAGTTACATTGCAATCATTTGAGAAATGGGCTATAGAATTTGTGGGGCCAATTAACCCACAAGAAAGAAGATGATTGGAAAGGTACATCATTACTGTGACAGAGTATTTGACAAGATGGGTAGAAGCAACCCCATTACATACTATATTGCAGAAATTGTTGTGCATTTTCTGTTCGAAAATGTAGTCACAAGGTTTGGATTTCCACACATATTACTTAGTGATCAAGGGACACACTTTCTAAAAAAAACGATTGCAGCAATGAATAAGGAGTTCCAGATTCATCATCAAAAGAGAACCCCATATCACCCTCAAGCCAATTGAACCATGGAATATTTTAATAGGATCTTGGATAATTCCTTGACAAAGATTTGCAATGTAGGGAGAGATGATTAGGACTTAACAGTTCCTGCATTATTATGGGATTATAGGACTACAATTAAGAAGTTGAGAATATAGACACCATTTAGGTTGGTTTATGGGAAAGATGTTGTAATGACAATGGATTTTATTTTTCCTAGCCTGTGCACTGCAACAATCAAAGAGTTATCAGATACTCACGCAATAGAAGCGAAGTTGGCACAATTAGTATACCTTGAGGAGGATCGGATTGTCGTAGGATTCCATCAGCAAGTTCAGAAAGCCAGAGAGAAGGCCTAGCATGATCGACACATTAAATAGAAGAATTTTCAAGTAAAATATTTGGTACTACTCTATGACAGTAAGTATATGCAACATCCATAAAAGTTTCAAATGCACTGATTATGACCTTACATGATTCAAAAACTAATAGAGACAAGTGACGGAGAGTTGGAAACCTTGAATGGAGAAGTCTTAGAAGCAATGGTGAATGGAAGTCAGTTGAAAATCTATAGAGACGGATGATAGGCTACGGAGTAATTTGAGTTGTACCTAAATACATGTGTTATAGTAGTTCTATCATAGTAGGAAAGAAAAAGAAGGGAAAACAATAAAAATTAGATATAGGGAAAATAAAAAATAAAAACATTCTCACCAAGGCATAAGAACGTGCACATAATGAATGGTCATCACACATTAGTATAGCATTGTGCCAAACTAGGAGATGATACACAGAAGAGACAGACTGTGATGCATACAGATAAGAAAATAATGAACTAGTGCATAGTTCGTCAATGAAAACACCATTAAAAAAATAAATCTTGGAAATGACGGTTACTTGGCGGGAGTGACAGGTCATAAAACAGTTGTATAATTCTTAAATGGAAAAAGTCATCATAAATCACAACAGATCAGCGGTACGAGGGATAAATCACATGATGGATTTTGTAATCAAGATGCAATTATCAAACAACTCATCAACCACAGTGACGGATTGGGTAAGTTAGTTAAGGAAGGATGAGATAGGTCTAGTTAGATTGAAAGAACAAAAACAACAGGAAATCATTAAGTTTAAACCATTGTTACATGTGAGAAAATCAAATAGAGCGAACCATAGTGAATTGGAGAATAGAGTCGAGCCATCATAGCAGATCTAGAACGAACCACCAAGAGACGCAAAGCTAAGTCCAAGAACCAGTCATAAGAAACAAATGGAATCACTGAGAGTTGGAGGACCATCTACAGCAACAAAAAAACAATCGAAACAAAAACTAGCATCACCAAACGTCAAGGAGGTAACCGGAGCTTCGGCTTCCACGATGCCAATAGAGTTTCATAGAGACTATTTAACACCAAGGGTGGATGATGGAACAGATAAATCTACCATCTAATGCAAAGTATGCAGTGTCAGTAGCACTAGTTCTGACTGGTGTAAGTGACAAAGACATGCTCAGGAATATTTCCAACCTCAAGTTTATGGACCATGACATCATGGATACCTAGAAATTCCCTGAGTTGGATAGGGATCTACATTTTTGTATGAGGACTGTCCCAGGGATGGGAGAAATCTTGTTCGAACCACAAGAGTGGGCATCAAGGTTGCAGAAGGAAGAAATATTGAACATATTTGAAATTTTGCATTTCGAGCGGAGTACAAGGATCAATGCATGTGTGAAGGTATTATGAAGATGAATTCATGGGGGGGAACTTTGGCTCAATCCCCCATTATAGATTGATATTGCACTAGTTCTATGTATGACAGGATTATCCAAAGAAAGAGAAGACCCGGGACTATTTTTCCTCAATATGGGAGAGCGGACCCTCTCTGAATCAATGAAGGA
>ML826830.1:114375-137631 GCA_009831015.1 Picea engelmannii
ATGATTCCCCGAGGGTTTCATGAGATGGCTTGATACCCGGATAGTCAGGGTTATCCCGAAGACAAGGAGGCAAGTTATCAACGAAATCGTATGGAGGCTCGTCACCACAGAAGCCCTCTTCAGCTAAAAAACGCTCAATGCTCAAATCAGAGTCCTCACTGATCATGAAAGGCTCTATTTTGGTAGGAGTCTTGGAATTATTTCTCTCCATGCGAGAGATCATCCTTGCATTTTTTTTGTTCTTAGTATTAGTAGCAGTCTTCGCTCTGGCCTTCGTGGTTATGGGCTTAGAAACTTTAGTCACAACCATAGGCAAATTCACAGGTGAGTCGGGTTTAGGATCGGGTAGTAAAACACTGTAGGGTACAGGGGTAGACTTACTCTCGGATACCACAGGCTTATCGACTTGTGAAGGGTTTGATTCCTCAAAACCATTACGGTTGAGAAAATCGTGCCAGGAATCTCGACGTAACCCTTGTTCATAAACAACCAGCATTTTAATCAGCCCAACATGAAAGAGGCTAGTATCAGCTTGACTTCGCTTGTACTTCTTGGCCATTTTAAATAAACTTCGGTGCATATAATGCGGCATGCTAAGCTCGAAACCCATAAATACCATTAACAAACGTAGATGAAACAGGAAAACAAATCCATACCTGCCTTCACAAGTAACAAATTGCTTGAGAATCATCAAGAGATCATACCAGCGGGGTTTCAACATCTTCGCAGGTAAACCTTTTTTGCATGACCTCACTGTCCGAGACCGAAACAACAGTGTCCACGGGACATCATTTACTTTGTAGCTTTTGGACCACCTTTGTCCCTTGACAGGCAGACTAGTTGCCAGGCTGAGAGATTGTTTGGTGATTTCAAGTTGGATATCTCCAACTTTGGCTCGACAACCATCAAACGACAGTGAAAATTGCCGAGCAACAGAGATAAAAACAATATGACCAAATCCATTATGACCAAGGATAAAAACAATATGACCAAATCCATTATAATTTAAATAAGAACAAGACCAATAACTTTTATGCCCAAAGGTTTAACAATCAAATATATCCAAATGCGCAATCAAGGTAAGATAATGCTCAAGAACATAAGTTCGATACAACCTTTAGCAGTCATGTGATAAACCAGTGATCAAGCGTCTTTCAGCAAATTAACCAAAAACGATGACAATCTAAGCAATGAAAGAGGTGTTTTCATACTTGCAGTTGTGAAAACTGAAACGAAATTGAATCGCAATGGTCACAAAAAATGAGACTAATGTCTAAAAGCAAAATGCGACAATGATTTGTCGTAATACGACAAGGGGTGTAGGCAGTTTTTTGAGAGCAATCAAAAAAAAATGGGTTGGCTGCCAACAGGTTTGTGACAGAGGTATTGACCTACAAACTATTGAAAAAATGTCACAAAGTTGAAGTACCAGATGTCATCATTGCGGTCACAGAGAAATGTATAGTGGGAGTTCAAATGAACTGGGATACCTTTTTGGTTAACAATGTTTTACAAGATTGCATGGAAGCCCGAGAGAAGGGACCTAAATTTAATTATGCTTGGTTGATAATTCTCATTGTGTTGTTCAGGTGGAAAGAAACAAGATATTACCAGTGCATGTGCAATTTAGATAGCAACACTTTGGCTACGAGATTTACCAATTTATGGCATTCACCAATTAAAAGAAGACAGACTGAAAAAAACATCACTTTTTTTACCTACTTGGAGAGGATTGCCTATTCAGTTGTGTAAGAACTGCACATATCTTGTTGGCCCTCAACCAGGTTTTGTGGAAATGATGGTCATGTTTGACCAATTTTGGGACTTCGACAGGCTAGTATAAGATGGAGAGCCAGGAGAAGTGGAGATCGCAGGATCTCTCCCCCTTTTGTGGGACTTTTTAGGTTTAGGGTTTATGTAACAAGCATGGGATGTCGACCCATGGGTTTACCCATGAATTGGCCCCTTTCTTAATGTATAAATAGAAATCTAGGCGATGTGCTTAAGTGGTGCTAAGGGTGATAGCATGCTAAGTGCAAACAATGTAAGTAGTTGATCTATGTGATTGTAAAGGATTTGTGCATATTGTGTGTTGAGAACTTGCAGAGTTGAGTGCAAGTGATTGTAAAGAGGCTTTGTGTTGTGCCAATATTGGGGAAGGATGATCTGGTGAGGTACATGTAGATATCCTATCCTATGCGGAGCTGGTTTTGTGGATCTGTGCATGTGAGAATATTGAAAGAAGATAATAATGAAGACGAAGAGTTGGTGGATGTAGCCCCATGCTAGGGGTGAAGCACGCATATCCTATGTTATTGTTTCTTTGTGTGATTGATGTTAATTATGCTTAGTGTTGTCATATTTATGTATGTTATATGCATCTGATATAGTAGCTTAGTGTTTAGTAATATGAATGGATGCTAGATATGATCTATTTCTATGTGCTAAGTGCTTGGATGTGTTATATCTTGTTGAATACTGCGTTGCTCTGTAATTAGGGTTTTACCTGCTATGTGAATAAAGGTTAAATGGTAATGAATGTTAACTTATAAGTAATCTGTTAAGTATTGTAATCACATATTTGTGTCCCATCTAGGTTGTAGACACTTGAGTCTTGCAACCCCCCCTGCCTCTACCTCGGGTGAGACTTCATCTTCTTCGCAGGTGTTGTCGAAAGGGTCGGTAGTTAGAGTTTTGTTGGTGCATTGTTGAAGTGTTGAACCCTGGGTCTGCCCCTGTGCCAACAAATGGCTATGTTGTCGGGACCTGAAACTATGATTGTTGGGAACTAAAGAAAAGAAGAAATATTTGTGCATAGATCTATTGCTATGGTGCGCAGTTCTACTTGACTTGTGAAGATCTATGCTAAGAAAAGAAGCCCGATATGAAGAAAAGAGGTAATATCTTAAAGCTTTGTGCTCTAATAAAGGTAAGATAAGTGGAAATTTTTGTTTCGAAAAAATGGATCTAGGTATGTTTGATAGATTTGGTCCTAGTCTGAAAACTAGGGCACAACTAGAAGAAAGAAGATATGATATAAATAGATATGATAGAACTAGTGAAAGATATATTATTCCTATGCATAGAAAGAATTGTTGGACTAACAAGTGGATGCAGGATCCTAGAAAGAAATTTTTTCAGATCCACCACTGTGATCCCAGTGCGCAGTACAGGAAAGGTTGGGGATTATTCAAGAGAAAGAGAGGATTGACTCTTTGTTATAGTTGCATAAGACCAAGACATCTTACTAAGGAATGATCTGGTCGAGGTCCTATTTTCCTTTGTTGTAAGGCTACTGGACATGAATTTTTAGATTGCCCTAGAATGATTGCTAAAGTTGAAAATATGAACATGAGACAAGAAGACCATGAGGAAGGTCAAGAGACTAAGAATATGCTCAAGAACTAGAAAGAATCAGAGACTATATTATTGAAGATGAAAGAAAAACTAAATGATCACAGAGACATCAGTTTATCAGAGATCTTAAAAGAGAAAGAGTGCATAAAAACAAGAATAGGAGACTTTGACATAGACTGTGTATTGGATGCAGAAACATTGGTGAACATTATGACATAAATAACATGGGAAATTTTGGGAAAGCCTGCTATGGTTCCTTCACTGGGAGGAATAGGATTGTTTAAAGGAAATATGATAACTCTATGTGGAATAATTACCCATGTAGTTATGAGTTCTCATGGATAATTGACAGAAGAAGAATTTGAGGTCATTAAGTTTGCTGAGAAAAACACTCTTTTTGCACTTTTGTTAGGAAAGACCTAGATTGAGAAAGATAAGATCCGAAGGAAAGAAAAAGAAGAAACTATATAATAGAAAAAGAAAGACTTAAAGGATTTCATGGCTAGGAGAATAGTGTGCTTAATCGAAGAACAAGAGAATAAGTCGAAGAAACTGAGGACCATAGACCTAGTTATTGAAGTTAAAAGAACACATGAAGACTTTAAGAACTTATCCATGCAGGAGAGTAGAGCATCGGCTCCAGAAACAACAAGAAAATAAGTATTATGCTCAAATCTTGTGAAAGATCCTTAGCAGTGTGAAGTTACTATGCTAAGAGCAGGAAGGAATCAAAATGGAAAAAGGAACCCAATGACTCAAATAACATGAAAGAAAGAAAGGAAGCTCAGTAAGAAGAAAGCAAAGCTAGAAAAATTGCAAGAGGTTACAGAGAAGACAAAAAGCATGCAGAACTTGAACCTCGCCGGAATAACAGAACATCACCAACTGGGACTTCACCATGGAAAAACGATATGAATGTTGGAGGAATCCCGACCGTTAGAATGATGTTCCAGAATGGATAGAAACACAGTTATTTTCAGAACATTTTCCATTGGACCATTGGGACCATGCCATAATGAATGGAATTGCAATGATTGAGGCATTCCTTCCTGTTGGAGGTGTTTGTTACAAAGTTGTATATTTATCCCGTTGAGTGTTGCACTGAGATAAATTTTTCCAATTGTGATTATCTGAGCACACATAGAACTAGTTTCTTTCACTCAGTGCCTATTGAGAGCTCGCCACCTGTTCTGTTAGATTGAGTGTTTATTCACTGACTTGAGATATATGATCTCGAGCGTGCATGTCAGAAAACATTAGTGAAGTAGAAAAGTCTGTCAAAGAGATCCTAATAGACCTCATGACTGAAAAGGTGATGTATGTAGGTTTACAAGCTTCATCGATGCAAGGATTGGAAGCATCCCCGTCGATGCGCAGCATCAGTCTAGCCGACCCATTGCTGAGAAATGTAGCAAGCATCGTGATGACTTGGCAAATGCAAAGCTCATCCCATCAATCCTGCATGACTACATCCCACCTCTCGCTAGTGCGGTGAGTTGTGATAGTTTTCTGAGGGACTTCGACTGCACAGTGATCACCGCGTACCTCCCGAAGGGGATACAGGCAGTAGGAATCTAGTTGAAGAGGATTCTGACGTTAAATAAAAACGACTATAACTTGGGAGACCACAAGAACTATGCCATGCTCGCACCATACAAGTACTTGAACAAGACATCAAGGAAGAAGTTGAAGATAATCCCCCAGCCATGGACCATGGACATCGCGAGGTCCACGATCCTCAATGTAATGAAGTTACCACACTTCATAAGACATCAGGAGGTTAACGCGTGAGTTAACCTCCTGCTATTGTGCTTCCATGGTGGTTAACTAAGGTTGGATAGATGCGTCATTGTCAATCTAGCATTGATCCACCCAATCACTGAATTAAGCATGCAAGGACCAGACCCACAAGACTTTTACCCAGAGAAGGCTGCAGATTGTGCCCTGACATAGACAATCAAAGAAACCTATGGTGATGTAGAGAAGGGGAAGTAGGGCTACAAGGTAGTCTCCATCCAGAACGACTCAGTGCGCTTAGATTTCTAGTTGATCATTGATAAGATCATTAGAAATAATAGTCCAATGCAGGTCATGGGGTTCATCGTCGACCTCGTAGGAAAATGCATTGAGGGGAGGCAAATGAACTGGGAAAGCTACCTCATCAACCAGTTAGAGAAAGACTATCGCAAAGCTCAAGATCAGGGATATGAGTTTCATTTCAGTTGGCTATTGATTATCATCACCTTCACTGCTTGGGAGATGCCGGAAGGAGCGACCTTCCCTGAAATTGAGTCGTCTGAACCACTAGTTGTGAAGTTCACTACACTATGGTATTCGAGTGACATGGTGGAGCAATGGAAGTCAAACTCATTGTTCCACGCCTATTATCTACAGTTGAAGAGGGCCATTGAATCCTTTCCTCGCATGACACCGAATACACTACATCGGTTCAGGCCATTTGCAAAGTTCCGTCCATATAGGAATTTCATATATATCACTGCGCGCAAAGATGAAATAAAGGAGGAGCTACAGATTTACTATAAGATCACTAAGGAATATATGGAGGAAATAACAAAAGAATGGCCTACAAAATTCTTGGTACCAGTAGAACAAGAATAACTAGCCAACCCCGACCTCATTGGAAGTCGTGTAGTCACTTGAGAAGAATATGATGCACCCAACAGCAATAGGAAGAAAAAGAAGGAAGATTTACATGAACTAAACAACGCATCAGAAGAGACTGCATCAAAATCACCTAAAGGAGGAGGAGATGACGAAGTGGACAAATAAGAGGATGAAGGGAAAGAGACAAGTAGAAGCAGGGTGAAGTAACAACTCCTATAGATCCCCTAGAAGAGACAGATACATCCAGTAAAAGAAAGGTTTCCCCAAAGAAACCTACATCGCGGAAGAAGTCAAAAGCCAATAAACCACCATTTCAGACTATGATAATGGTGGATGACATTGACCTTGTCATTGCTGTTTTTTCAGACACCTCGGAGGATATCTTGCAGTGAAGCAAAGCCAAAGAGCAGACAATATTTGACAGGATCGAAGCAAAGCTTAAAGGAGTATAGAAGGCTCTCTATTTGAGCCGTGCAATGTCTACTGCGCCATCGCCATCAGAAGGAATAGAGTTGATAAATGAGCCTGCTCAGCTACGCAGATTAGTAGACTCAACATAATCTCACCTTCGTCATGTCCATGAGGAAAAGGAACATGCCATAGAGGCCCTGAATCAAGAAAAAGAGGAATCCATAGAGAAATGTCAGGTTTCCCAACAAGAAAAAGATGATCTCCAGGTGAAGTTTGCAGAGGATAGAGTGCAGATTTAGAAGGAGAAAGAACATTTGCTCATAGAGAACATGGGAGATAAAAAATTAGTCACTAGAGCACTTTGCTCTGTGAAAGGCTTGGAATAGAGGGAAGAAAAAGCCACTGAGAGGCAAGTGGGAAAGCACATTGAAGCCATTCAAAAACTCCAAGCATGAATAGCAGAACTGGAACTACAAGACTTGCTAAGCATTCCACAGGAAGTGTAGGAAACTTCTCGGAGCGTAGTTGAGAGAATAAAAACATTGACCTTGGAATGAAATAAACTCAACATTCGAAGTGCACAGACCTATGAGCGCCTTGCAAAGGACCATGAACTAAGGACATTGTAGTCACATCTCCAGGAAGCAAAGCGACAAGAAGCAATAGTGAAAGCATAGTTGAAGCTACCATCACCGGTTGAGAGGATGAACATTTCACAGGAACAATGCACAGTTCAGCAACAGGTCCATGCCATCCAGAGTAAAGTCATGGAAGTGACCCAGAGGCTCCAACCATTGCAGGATGAATCTTTCACACTTTTGAGGATATTGAAGGACAAGGTGCACAACTACAACAAGTGGTCACCTCAATTGAACAATGATTGGAAGGACCTGTCACCGAGAAGGTCATTCAGGTGTTCGTCGAGCAACAGGCTCTGAAAAAATAGCAAGTCGAAGTAGCTTGATCCAAGCTCAAGGAATTCAAGGCAAAGTTACATAGATCAGAGTGACTCGGGATGAGTTACAAGTGAGTGTTAGGGGCATGTTGACCATCGAGCAGGTTTTGTGGAAACGATGGTCATGTTTGACCAATTTTGGGACTTCGATAGGCTGGTTGAAGATGGAGCGCGAGGTGAAGTGGATATCGTAGGATATTTCCCCCTTTTGCAGGCCTTTTTGGGTTTAGGGTTTATGTAATGGGTATGGGATGTATGCCCATGGGTTTACCCATGCTTTGGCCCCTTTTGTAATGTATAAATAGAAATCTAGAAGATGTAAGTAGGTGGTGCTAAGGGTGATATCATGATAAGTGAAAGCAATGTAATTAGTTGATCTATGTGATTGTAAAGGCTTTGTGCATACTGTGTGTTGAGAACTTGCATAGCTGAGTGCAAGCGATTGTAAAGAGGCTTTGTGTTGTGCCAAGATCGAGGGAGGATCTAGCAAGGTACGTGCAGATCTCCTGTCTTATGCGGATTTGGTTTTTTGGCTGTGTTCATGTGATAAGATTGAAAGAAGATAATAAATAAGACAAAGAGTTGGTGGATGTAGCCCCACGTTGGGGGTGAACGACGTATATCTTGTGTTATGGTTGCTTTGTGTGATTGATGTGATTTATGCTTAGTGTTGTCATCTTTTTGTATGTTATATGCATCTGATATAGTAGCTTAGTGCTTAGTAATATGAATGAATGCTATATCTAATCTATTTATATACGCTAAGTGCTTGGATGTGTTAGATCTTGTTGAATATTGTGTTTCTCTATAATTAGGGTTTTACCTGCGATGTGAATAAGGGTTAAATGCTAATGAATGTTAACTGCTAAGTTCTCTGTTAAGTATTGTAATCACATATATGTGTCCCAGCTAGGTTGTAGAGACTTGAGTCTTGCAACCCCCCTTTCCTCTACCTTGGGTGAGACTTCATCTTCTTCATAGGTGTTGTCGAAAGGGCCAGTATTTAGGGTTTTTTTGGTGCGTTGTTGAAGCGTTGAACCCTGGGTCTGCCCCTATGCCAACATATCTGAAGAAACAATGGCAGTATACAAGAATATTTCTTGATTTAGAGATGGAATGCACCATATGTACATGTAGGCTAAGAAGGATCCAGTGCATAAAGGATTACTCACCAATTACAGGTTGAAAACAAAATATGTGAATTTGATAATCAATAACTGGGAGGAAGATTGGAAGATTCCACCAGAAAAAATAGGGCTCTCAGAAGAGTAGGATTAACAATACAAGAGTCATGAGGATCTTAGTGCCAACCACAAAAAATATCAAACGAATGGCGTAGGCTCTCTTCTTGGCACATCGATGGTCTCTGAAGTAGGAACAAAAAGGAAGGATAAGGGGGAAGAGAAAATAGGATGGTTTCGCAAGAAATACAAGGCACAGAGGTAGACCCCATTTTACATATTAACCAATGATGATATATAAAAAATTGGCTACCAAATACGGGATAGCAAAGAAGAGTTATGGGAAGAAGCAACAAAGAAGAAAGAAGAACAATAAAAGAAAGTGCAAGACCAATTGGGAGTACTTCAACAAATGTTGGAAGTTGGAAACCTTTTGAAGGATCATAGGTCCGATGAAGAAGCATCAATAGGGCCAAGGAAAGAATAATAAAGCACACAACCGGACCTAACACGGCTGACACTAGGTCACACAACCATACATATTGAGACAGACATGCTAGATTTTCCAGTGGATGAGTTGCACAAGAAATTAAATTCGTTGGGCCATCTGAAGATAGTCATATCAAGGATGTCCATGCAAAATTTATAGGACTTGCAATAAATATTGGTATAATAAATCAGAAACAAAGGAGAGGAAGAACACAAGGAGTTAGAACGAATAAGGGATGAATGAACCAAACTACAGGAGAAGTATGAAAAAACACTGCAACATAGGAGGAATGTTGAAGGTAGAGTAGAAGAGGCTTTGAGGAACTAAAGACAAGTTTGAGGAGAGAGACAAGACAAAATTAAAGGAAAAGGATGAGGTTGAGAACATGGAGAAGAATACCTAAGCAATAGCCCAAAAGTTGTATAAATCAATTCCAGAAGTTCCCCTAGTAGTTGAAGCGACTATGGAAGAACAAGTGCAAATGATCAGTGAATTGATTAAGGGATTCTAATCACAGATAGAATATTTAAATCTAAGGATCATGTCAATATCGCCATGAGAGGTGCATGAAGGCAGAAAGAGAATGAAAACCATGTTGATTAAGGTTGGTTGTCATTGATGTCAACCCTTGAAGAAAGCCCCATAGTGAAAAGGTTGATTAATGGACCCAAGATTGTTTGATGTAAAGATGAGTCGTTATTTTCTTATCATGGTTGATAATAAGTAGAAATGGATGAATTCCAAAGTGGTCCCCTTATGGTGAAATCCCTCACGGGAAGACGATTTGCGGATTGAGTTATCCTAGAAGTATGGTTAGATAACCCATGCTTATTTGTTGAATAATGAGATGAAGTTTAGTTAATTTTTCATAGAAACTATCATACATGGATAGTGATTTTCATTCCATTTACTTTGGTATGTGGAACGTCACATAACTCCTCATAGTTAGAGAGTTATGGCCATGAGAAGTTGGAGAACCCAGGTTTGGGTAATGGACCCAAGTTTGTTTGATGGATAATGGTATGTGTTTTGATATACTTGTAGGTAATACTATTCTATATGGATTTTAAATGTCATCCCATTTCTGGTGGTATGTGGAATGTCACATAACTCCTCACGGTTTGAGATTAATGGCCTTACAAAGTTGGAGTACCCTCTTATGTCATCTAGAAGCCCCAAAAGGTCAAAGTAGTCAAAGTGGTTTAAGAGATTTTAGAAGGTAAATAATAAAGTGAATTGATGAGTGTACTATATTTCAAAGTAAATACAAAAAAAATTATTTAAATAATAAATTTAATGGAGAAATTAGAAGTCGATTAACCCTAAAATAAGGAAAGTGAGCAAAGTGACCTAGAAGATGTTTTTAAAAAAGCTACTTGGAGAGTATAATAAGAGGCAAGGCTCTCTAATTTTAGACACACTTGAGAATATTGAATACCTATAGGTGTATGAGGTAACCAAAGGATATTTAAGCTTAATTTCTGAGGGAAGGAGAAGAAAAGAAGGTCGGAATTCAAGGAAGGATAAATTCTTTTGATGATTCTTTCTAAGGTATGTTATTTACAGGTCATCTAACCATTTTTGCAATAAAAAAAATTTAGAATGATTTAGACCATGAAATTGTTATTCCATTGAGTACACATATCCAAGTATCTGTGGTAAAAAATTAATCTTGTGGGTCATTGTATTTTTTGAGTTACACTCCGTGGAAAATAGGGTTTGTGGCTAGTCCTGAAACTAGTCAAAAACATGTGTTTACGGTAAAAACGTCATAAATTCTTCATAACAGATCCAAATTTAGTAATACCAAATGTGTTGGTTATGGTACTATCTTTATTATTATTTGTAATGGTTTCTTATCTATTCAACAAATATTTTGTGTGGGGCATGCTCTACAATGTCTCTCTCTAGAATAAGCTAGAATTCATAAAGGTGTGCCATTTTTGCTATAACTACTTTTCTAAGAGGTTCCAAGTAGTGACACCTAGAGGAATTTTATAAAACACATTGAAGAACATTTTATTTCAGTTTCATACATTTATTCATTTATGATTATTTCAAGTTAGGGTTTTTGACTAATCCAAAACTTGTCATGTGAGACTAGAGAAAAGTTTGATGTAAATGCTAGTCTCTTTTTGTTTAAAGTTAAGAAGGTTTGCAGGTATGTGATCATATACACCAGATTTATTACAGAGTTATAAATCATATTTGGATGATGAAATCGATGAGGGATTTTGGTTGAGGTGCAAGTTGGGTACATGGTTGAGACAAGTAGTTGATGAGTTGGCACATACATGAGGTGTACAGTTGATGATGTTGGTACATATTGATCAGTCATAGTTGATGAGTTGTTGACACATGATTGGTACATACTTGCTACATGGTTGGTTGCACTTTTTTATGGTACAGGTTGATTATAGATTGTTTGGTAAAGGTTGGTGCATGGTTGATGCACTTGTTTATGGTACAGGGTGGTGCATGGTTGATGCACTTGTTTATGGTATAGGTTGATTATAGGTTGAGGTACATGTTTATGCATGGTTGTTTCATGGCTCAGTTTTATTAGTACAAGTTTACAACTTTATATCTCACAATGATAGTGTGATATTGGTTCCATCATTCTACTTCTACTTCAGGGCGGTTGGACGGGGCAAGTACAGGTGGTTGTAGCCACCTTCCAGTTGTAGCCAGAGAACATAGGGGGTTTTATCCTCCTTCTGGTTATAGCCATAGAATTGGGGAGTTGGAGCTTCCCTCTGGTTGTAGCCTGAGAAACTAGGGGGTTGGAGCCTCCTTCCATTTGCCGCTGGAAAACAAAGGAAGTTGGTGCTTCCAATGAATGTAATTCTTCAATAAATATAAGAAACATCATTATGTGGTTTTCTCCCGATTTGGGTTTCCACGTAAAACACTGGTGTATTTTGTATGTGTGTGATTGTTCATTTCTTATTTCTCATTATTGGATAATAATTCTACATTGATATAACACTTGGATTATTTGAAGAAAAATCATTATAATTACGTTATTACTGATTCACCCCCACCCCCTCTTAGTAATCCAACAATTTGTATCAGAGAAGGTTCCTTCATAAAATAGTTTAACCACTGAAAGGTAGAGCATGGAGAGTACCAACTTGTATAAAAATGAAATACCACAGTTTGATGGATAGAAATGTGCTTTTTGTAGCATAAGGATGATGACAAATGTACATGCATAGGAATTCCAAGTTTGGAAATAAATTGTAGATGGATACAAAGCACCAACAGTTCCACCAACAAATAACAAAGCAGTGAAACTCAGTGAGAGTAATTCCAAAGACAAAAATTCACTTTTGAATGGTCTCAGTGATACAGTATTCAACAAAGTTGCACATTGTACATACACTAAAGAGATTTGGGACAAGCTTCGAAATATTTATGAAGAAGATACAAACGTCAAAGCAACAAAGCTTCAAACTTACAGAGGTCAGTTTGAACAACTAAAAATGAAGAAAGATGAGAATATTTCATCCTACTTCTTACAATTCGATGAAACAGTGAATGCAGTCATAGGATTGGGAGAAAAAATCGAAGAATCTGTAATTGTTCAAAAGGTACTAAGATCTCTTCCTCTAATATTTAACCCTAAGATATCAACACTAGAATAAAGATAGGATCTAAACTCAATAAGCATGGATGAAATGAATGGAATCTTCACAACATATGAAATGAGGACTGAATAGGAAAATCCAGATGTAAAAGAAGTAGCCTTCAAAGCATCCAAAATATCAAAGAAAAATAAAAAGGAGCAATAAGAATATAGAAACAACAGTGACGTCTCAGAAGATTATGAAGAAGTGGCCAACTTCATCAAAAGACTGAACAAGGGAACGGACAATAGGTATAGAGGTAAGCTTCCTTTAATTTGTTTTAATTGTGATGGTATTGGTCATTTTGCTAACAAATGTCCTCATAAGAAAAAGAAAAATGTTGAAGGTTACTCAAAAGGAAAACACACATATAAAGGAAAAAGAATTACAAATAAAGTTTTCAAGAAAATCTTATACACCAAACAAGACATCTCATCATCAAATGAAGATGAAGTCAGTGACAGTGAGACAGGAAGAGTTCTATTCATGGCAGTAAAATACTCTGACAAAGAAGACTCCGAAGAAAAATATGAATAAGATGAAGAAGAATATGAAGAAGTCGAAAAAGAAATTGAAGAAGCTGAAGTTGACTATTGAGAAGAATTAATGTGTGCCATATAAGTTATCAGAAGAGAAAACAAGAAAAACAAGAAACTACAAGCATAACTAGACAAGAAAAAGGATACTCGAGAACTAGAACAAATGATCACAAAATTGAAGGTTCAAATAGAAGAAGATAAAAGAATTGATGAAGCACTCAAAGAAAATCTACAAGAAAAGGATAGGATCACTGAAAACTTGGAAGCAGAGATTGTCGCACTAAGAAAGGATATTCAAAAGAAAAATATGCATAATAGCTCAAAAGTTCTGGATGACATTATCAGTAGTCAAAAATCTCATCTTAACAAGTCTGAACTTGGATATAATCAGAAAGAAAAGGGATCAAGCTCCAAAACAACAAAGCAAGAAACATATCGAAAAAGTTATGCAGAAACAATCAAAGGGGATATGAAGATATACAGGGAATATTACGGGGACACTCCTCCACCAAGAAGATTCAGATTTCAGAATCAACAATAGAAAAATAGGCCTCAAGAAGAAGAAGGATTCATAAGAGCACCTCCTTTCAGAAGATATTCAACTCCCAGGTATCAAACTATATATATATATTTTTTTTTATGTTATGCATGTAATAATTTTGGGCATAAAGCTATGAATTGTAGAGCTAACAATAGGAAAAATAACAACTTTGAGAGTCATATACAAAGGGGTTATTCAAGAAGACCTAGTGAAACATAGAGAAGTTACAACAGGTTTGAATCTTTGAGAACTAAAGTGGAATGTTACAAATGTAACAATTTTGGACACGTGGTCAAATATTGTAGAATGACATTCCTTCTTAAATAACCTCATCATAATAACAACAGTCACAGACAGGAACCTCAGAAAATGACATGGATAAGAAAGCGAGATCAATATAGCAATGAAGAATGCACAATTTCTCTAAAAGCTAAGCAAAATAAACGTGGTTGGTATGTTGACAGTGGATGTTCAAAACACATGACAGGTGATAGAGACAAGTTTCTTACATTACGAAAGGAAATAGATGGATCAGTCTCCTTTGGAAATGGTGATTCATCCAAAATCATTGGAAAATGCACAGTCCGAATTGGGAACAAGAATGAAAAGGCACAAAATGTTCTATTAGTAGAATATATGAAACATAATCTTATAAGTGTGAGTCAAATGTGTGACCAAGGTCATAAAGTTACTTTCGATTCACAAAAGTTTGAGATAAGAAAATAAGGTTTAGGGAAATTGGTCGCTACAGCTGCAAGAAATTCAAGCAACATATATGTGTTAAGTGAAATTGAAAATTAAAATTGTTGTTTGTCTAGGAAAGGAAGATGAAAGTTGGCTATGGCACAGAAGAAAGGGGAACATACATTTTGATAACCTTGTCAAAGTTAGCAAAAGAGAAGCAGTAAGAGAAATTCCCCAGATCACGAAACCAACCAACACTTTATGCAATCATTGTCAACAAGGAAAACAAACAAAGACCAGGTTTAAATAAAAGGAATATTCAATGACAAGACCACTAGAAATTGTGCATACTGATCTAGTTGGACCAACTAAAACAAATGGCTTAAAAGGTGATAAATACTTCAAGTTATTAGTTGATGATTATACAAGAATGAATACAGTTTGTTTTCTCAAGAATAATTCAGAATCTTTTGAAAACTTCAAGATCAACAAGGAAATGGTTGAAAATGAAATGGATTCAAAATTCAAATGCTTGAGATATGATAATGGAGAATATTTCACCTCAAAGGAATTTATGGACTACTGCAGCAATCATGGAATAAAAAGGCAATTCTTCGTTGCTAGGACACCTCAATAGAGTGGAGTTGTTGAAAGAAAGAACAAGACAGTACAAGAAATGGCTCGAACAATATTAATGGATTCAAAATTGACAGATATTTTTTGGACATAGGTAGTGCATATAGCATTTCACATTCAAAACAGAGTAATGCTCAGAAACAACACTAAAAAAATGCCTTATGAACTATGGAAAGGAAGACCAACAAATGTAAAGCACTTCAAAGTTTTTGGAAGCAAATTCTATATCAAAAGAGAAGATGGTGGAATGGGAAAGTTTGAATCTCGTGTGGACAAAGGAGTACTTGTTGGTTACTCAAGTACAAGGAAAGCATACAAGTGTTACAATCTAAGATTGAACAAAGTTGTGGAAAGCATCAACGTAACAATTGATGAAACATTCAAACAAGAATCAAAGGAAGAAAATGAATCAATGAAACAACCCTTAGAAGAAGAAGTAGAAGATGAAAAGGAAGTAAAAGGGGAAGATGAAGAGAATCTGACAGAAGTAGAAGAGAAAGTTCATCAAGTTTCTCCAAAGACACCCAGTAAACGAGTATAGAAGAATCATCATTCAGATTAGATTATCGAAAAAAAAGATGCAGGAGTTGAGACTAGAAGAAGAATATGTTCACCAGAACAAACACACCTAGCACTCTTATCTACAATTGAACCAAACCGTTTTGAAGAAGCCAGCAAGGATGAATCTTGGAATAAGGCCATGGATGAAGAATTGGATCAAATAGACAAAAATGACACTTGGGAATTGGTTCCAAGACCAAAGAATAAGAATGTGATCGGCACAAAGTGGGTCTTCGGGAATAAATTGAATGAAGATGGAAAGGTTACAAGGAACAAAGCTATATTTGTATCTAAAGGATATGCACAGGTTGAAGGAATCGACTTTGAAGAGACATTTTCCCCAGTTGCCATAATGGAAGCAATCTGTTTGATTTTAGCTTATGCATGCTCCAAAAATATTAAAATGTATCAAATGGACGTAAAATCATATTTTCTAAATGGGGAACTTGAAGAAGAAGTCTACATTGAACAACCGGAAGGATTTCAGTTGTCAGAAAACACAGATTATGTGTGTAAATTAAAGAAGACTTGGTATGGTCTAAAACAAGTTTCTAGAGCATGGTACTCTAGATTGGATAAGTATCTACAGCAGACAGGGTTCATAAAAGGAAGTGCATACAACAATCTCTATATCAAGGTAAGTCAAGGTAGTATTTTATTAATTGAAGTTTATGTTGATGATATTATTTTTGGTAGTGATGATGACAGGTTAAGATAGAAATTTGCAAAAGATATGCATAATGAATTTGAAATGTCGTTACTTGGAGAACTATCCTTCTTTCTGGGACTTCAGATACACCAAAGGAAATAAGTAAGTTTTATTTCTCAAACCAAGTATATAAGAGAAATGCTAAAAAGGTTCCATATGGAAGAATGCAAACCAGTTATCACTCCCATGCAAACTAGTTGCAAGTTAAGCAAAGATGATGATTCGAAGTCTACAGATCAGAGGAAATATAGGTCAATGATTGGTAGCCTACTATATGTGATAGCATCTAGACTAGATGTAATGTAGGCAGTTGGACAGGTGGCACAATTTCAAGCAACACCAAAGGAATCACATGTATTAGCAGCGAAGAGGATTTTCAGATATCTCAAAGGAACAAAACAGTTTGGATTATGGTATCAAAAAGGAAAGGATATACCACTTATTGCCTACATAGATGCAGATTGGGCAGGTTTTATTGATGACCGACGAAGCACCAGTGGAGCATCATTCTACTTGGGTGAGTGTTTAGTATCATGGTTAAGCAAGAAACAATTATCATTATCCTTATATGCAGCCGAGGCATAGTACATTGCAACAACATCATGTTGTACACAAGTTCTTTGGATGAAACAAACTCTGATAGATATACAGGTTGAGTATGATGATCCCATTCCAATCTATTGTGATAACACTAGTTCCATCAATATCTCAAAGAATCTGGTGATGCACTCCAAGATGAAGCACATTCCAATCAAGTATCACTTTTTTCGGGAACAGGTTGCAGAAAAGAACATCAAAGTTGAGTATGTGGGAACAAAAGAACAAGTGGCAGACATCTTTACAAAACCACTTCCATGGGAATCCTTTAAGTATCTTCACCAGAGACTCAGAGTTATTTCTACTCCAAAATGAATTCTTTTGAATGATTATCTTATATGTACACGAGGAAGCACCATAAGAAGACAATTTAGTCAGGGGCAGTAGTCCCGGATGGAAAGATACCTTTGCCATTGATGACAAAGGGGGGGAGATTTATCAGATGCAGAGGATAGAGGCACGGTTCTAGGGGCAGAAAATTTATCAGATGTAGAGGACATAAGCATGGTTCTAGGGGGATCATGAGTGATATGATTTCAATATTGCATCATAGTGTTTCCATCAATGCCAAAGGGGAGATTGTTGATTAAGTTTGGTTTTCATTGATGTTGACCCTTGAAGAAAGCCCCATAGAACAAAGGTTGGGTAATGGACCCAAGATTGTTTGATGTAAATATGACTCATTATTTTCTTTTCATGGTTGATAATAAGTAGAAATGCATGAACTCCAAAGTGGTCCCCTTATGGTGAAAGCCCTCACGGGAAGACGCTTTGTGGATTGAGTTATCCTAGAAGTATGGTTATAGAACCCATGCTTATTTTTGGAATAATGAGATGAAGTTCAATGAATTTTTCATTGAATCTATCCTATATGGATAGTGCTTTTCATTACATTTCCATTGGTATGTGGAATGCCACATAACTCCTCACGGTTAAAGAGTTATGGCCATGAGAAGTTGGAGAACCCAGGTTTGGGTAATGGACCCAAGTTTGTTTGATGGATAATGGTATGAGTTTTGATATATTTAAAGGTACTACTATTCTATATGGATGCTACATGTCATTCCATTTCTGGTGGTATGTGGAACATCACATAACTTCTCACGGTTTGAGAGTTATGGCCTTATGAAGTTGGAGGACCCTCTTATGTCATCTAGAAGCCCCAAAAGGTCAAAGTAGTCAAAGTGGTTTAAGAGATTTTAGAAGGTAAATAATAAAGTTAATTGATGAGTGTACTATAATTCAAAATGAATACAAAATAAATTATTTAAATAATAAATTTAATGGAGAAATTAGAAGTGGGTTAACCCTAAAATAAGGAAAGTGGGCAAAGTGACCTAGAATATGTTTTTAAGGAAGCTACTTGGAGACTATAAATAAGAGGCAAGGCTCTATCATTTTAGAAAAACTTGAGAAGATTGAATACCTATAGGTGTATGAGGTAACCAAAGGATATCTAAGCCAAATTTCTGAGGGAAGGTGAAGAAAAGAAGGTTGGAATTCAAGGAAGGATAAATTCTTTTGATGATGCTTTCTAAGGTATGTTATTTACAAGTCATCTCATCATTTTCACAATAACTGTTTTTCTAGAATGATCTAGACATTTCAATTTCTATGACATTGAGGAAACATATACAAGTATCTGTGGTAAAAAATTAATCTTGTGGGTCATTTTATTTTTGGAGTTACACTCCGTGGAAAATAGGGTTTGGGGCTAGTCCTAAAACTAGTCAAAAACAATTTTTTCTGGTAAAAACGTCATACCTTATTCATAACATATCAAAATTAAGTAATACCAAATTTTTTAGTTAGATTACATTCTGTAGTATTTTGTGTAACAGTTTCAGATCAATTAAACAAATATTATGTGTGATGCACGCTCTACAAGGTCGCTCTCTAGAATAATCCAGAATTCTGCAAGGTGTGCCATTTTTGCTATAACTACTTTTATGAGAGGTTACAAGTAGTGACACTTGGAGGAATTGCATAAAACACACTAAATAACATTTTGTATCAGTTTCATATATTTATTCATTACAGGTACAAAGTTATGATTATTTCAAGTTAGGGTTGTTGACTAATCCAAAACTAGTCATGTGAGACTAAAGAAAAGTTTGATGTAAATTATAGTCTCTTGTTGTTTAAAGTTAAGGAAGGTTTGCAGGTATGTGATCATATACACCAAGTCTATTACATATTTATAAATCATATTTGGATGGTGAAATTGATGAGGTATTTTGGTTGAGTTACAAGTTGGGTACATGGTTGAGACAAGTAGTTGATAAGTTGGCTAATACATGAGGTGTATAGTTGATGATGTTGGCACATATTGATGAGTCATATTTTATGAGTAGTCGACACATGATTGGTACATACTTGGTACATGGTTGGTTGCACTTGTTTATGGTACAGTTTGATTATAGATTGTTTGGTAGAGGTTGGTGCATGGTTGATGCACTTGTTTATGGTACAGGTTGGTGCATGGTTGATGCACTTGTTTATGGTACAGGTTGATTACAGGTTGAGGTACAAGTTGATGCATGGTTCAAGTTTATTGGTACAAGTTTACAATGGTATATCTCACAGTGATAGTGTGACAGTGGTTCCATCATTCTACT
This sequence comes from Picea engelmannii, assembly GCA_009831015.1. Classification (NCBI taxonomy): domain Eukaryota; kingdom Viridiplantae; phylum Streptophyta; class Pinopsida; order Pinales; family Pinaceae; genus Picea; species Picea engelmannii. Next base: position 133,909 of record ML826830.1, read on the forward strand.
TCTACTTTAGGGTGGTTGGACGGGGAAAGGACAGGTAGTTGTAGCCACCTTCCGGTTGTAGTTGGAGAACATAGGGGGTTCCCTCAGGTTGTATCCTAAGAAAATAGGGGGTTGGAGCCTCCTTCTAATTGCAGCTCAAAAACAAAGGAAGTTGGCGCTTCCAATGAATGTAATTCTTTAAGACATATAAGAAAAAGCATTTTGTGGTTTTCTCTTGATTTGGGTTTCCACGTAAAACATTGGTGTACTGTGTACATGTTTGATTGTTCATTTCTTATTGCTCATTATTGGATAATAATTCTACATTGATATAACACTTGGATTATTTGAAGAAAAAGGATTATAATTACGCTATTACTGATTCACCCCTCCTCTCAGTAATCCAACAAACCACAACAGTTGTGAACATCAAGAAGATTGAGGGAAAATGAGTGAAACTTTGTGAGGAGAACGAGAAGGTGTGTACAGGGTTGATTGAAGACTCGGAGATGAAGGTCGTATACAAAAAGATAAGGGTGGTGCAAGAAGAGGGAAAAAATGAAAAATAAAGAGCGGTTAGACTACCACTAGTAGCGCCCATGAAAGCCATTCTGGCTCAACGGTAGGCATAGGTAGAAGTGGAGAAAACGAAGATCCTGCAAAATATTTTGGGACCACTACAAGAACAGGTAGTGTAGGTAATTGGAGAGTTGGCTATGGTGCAAGGTAGCATCAAGCAAGAAGTAATGGAGACAGAGGACAAACATACAAACTTGACCATGCAAGGAGCAGAGGAGATAAACAACAACAAAGGTCGTGATCATCAAAGAGGTAGAGGGATCAAAGGATTCCTCTCAAAACTTCATTTCAACATGGAAGAGAAGGAAATAGGACTGAGTAGCTTGGGATGAGCCATAGGTGAGTGTTGGGGGCCTATTGGACAGGATGTTTTGAAAATAGTTTTTGCATTTTTGATAAAGTTTTGAGGAAAAATACTAAGTATATGAAAAGTGCATGGAAGAAAAAGGAAATCTATAAAGCAGGAAGCTGAGGTGCATCAAGAAATAAAGTGCACAAAAGGAGGAAAGTGTGAAAAATGAATACAACTCACATATCAAAGAATAAAGAAAGGAAATAAAGAACAACAAGATAATGATAGCTCGACATTCCATAAATAGAAGAATAGCATAAAAGTAGCATGAAGGATGAAAATACTAAGAAAGGCATCAAGAAGCAAGTTAACTGAACTAGCAAAGCATTGCAATGGGATATTTTTGGGATTAATAGATTAGGGTTTTGTATCCCTAGATTTTGGTATAAATATGTAACGAGTTGGGAGATTAGGGGTTGTTGTTGTTGTTGTTGTTGGTTCAACTAAATACTATTCTGATGAAGTTTGGTTATGATAGATTAGGTTATGTTATAGTGTGATAATTGTTTATTGATATTGAGTTCTAGAGTTCTTGAATGTAGAAGTCGAAGGTTGACAAGGATGAATACAGGTTTAATAAATATATGTTATAGAATCACATATTGTCTGTTTTTTGTGTTTGATTATGAACACTATTTACATGCATCATAGAATAGCCTTTTAGGATAGTTAAGTGTGGTGCAATGATTCATGACTGTGATAGTAACAAATCTACAAATTATAATGGGATATGATAATTATGGGAATATGAATCATGAGTAAGATAAGAACTAAAAAAAATAGAGTTATTCACACAACATGATAAGAATGAACCGAATGTTTTCCTCCCATTCCCTTACTACTGCAGAAGCCTGGTTCTTACAATACGCATAGATGCCTCATGTACAACTTCATTTGCGCAAGAAGGGGATTCCAAAAGGGTTGGTGTCTGGTGGGTTTTGTTGGTCTTAGATCAACCAAACCTTGGATCTTACAACTCTCGCACATAACAATGCCAACAACATTCCTATATAAGGATTACAACCATATCCCAATTACATTATGAAAATTTTAAACCTTTCCCCAAATACCATAGAACCATAATCCTTTCCTCTATTGTTTATTTTTCTTCCTTGTATTCCTTGATGTCATGCACATAATTGGAGTCTTCATCTTTTTCATCCTTGTTCTATATCTGCAATTTTTTTTTTTCCAATATTGGAGTTCCTAATTCCAATATGGATAAACCCTTGCAACATTAAGTTAGACAACTCAATGTTACTTACCATCATGGACCACTTCCTAAGAGATACACAATTTTGACCCTTTCTCAACAACCGCGATATTTTCCTCTTTGAGGTACTCCCTTTTACACTCCTCTCATTCACAACTTAGTCAAAACACATACAAGAAGACATTGTACATTTTCCCTTCCTTGGACATATTATATTCCTTACAACATTTTATCTCTTTGAAATAAACACCATTAAACCATCATGCTACATAAAAAATAATTATTTCATGTGTCACCACCCACACCATAAAAGACACTTCTGCTAGCAGGAAAAACCACCCACACCATAAACTTGGAAATCTTGGACGTTCACTTTGAACATTGGGTGTTAGGTAACACCTATCATGCACCCTCAACTTTGAAAGACAATTCCATGGCCTCTGGGTAGATTCCTTTGTTTTCTTGGAAATATGCACTCTTATTTCCAATTGGCATATTCCTTGTTTAGTTAGCTATCATTATCCTTTGGCTCATATTCTTTAATCTTATTATGTGTTTTCTTGGCTACTAGGGATTTTAGTCTTTCCTACTTTCTCTTAGTTCCTTCCTTGGATGTAGGATACATTTTTTGGTGAGTTCATCTTCACCATACATAGTAGGTCCATCATCTTGTAATTATTTAACTTTGGTATTCTTCGTAATATCAGTGAACCTTCCTTTGATATCCCATGGAAAAATGATGGCCTCAATTTTTTCTCTTGATTGAATTTTGAATTTCTTTATCTATTGATCTCCACAGTGAGTATACTTGAGAGTTCCCATGCTACAATTACCTGAGAGAAGCTAGGATTTTCATCCAACATATTTGCAAGATGACCAATACACCTTGCTTCTCCCAAATCTCTTTTTGTTTCCTCTATCCATGATATATTGCAGATGGACAAGGATCCTAATTCTTGAATCTCATAACACACTTTTGAGAAGGACTGTGATATCCTTAACAAATCCAAAGGAAAATTAAAATGGCCTACAGAGAAAACAAATTCATGGAGATGATGGATGGCTCTCAATGTGATATCTTGGGCCTCGGTACTTTTTTTTATTTAAAATGTGTGTGTGTGTGTGTGTGTGTGTGTGTGTGTGTGTGTGTGTGTGTGTGAAAACACAAGACAAGTATGAATTAAATAATCCAATATAATTAGTAATCTCCTTCTTCCACTTCTCACCAATTTCATTCTCATTCTCATAGTCATTCACATTCTCACTGTAAGCATTATCTTAGTAACAATATTTGTAGAGGGAAGCATTGAGGCCCAGGATAGCAATTGTGTAATCCAAAACCCCTTGTGCATTTCTTATCTAAATATAATGTTTTTTTAGATCTAAGACTTTATAGGCCCCAACACTAGAACTACTATGTTATAAATGAAGTATTGGGTTTATTGTGAAATCAATAGCAAGGCTATTGTCACTGGTAAATAATAAATTCAAGCAAGTTACGATTTTTTTACTCTTCATTTTTTGTCTCACATAATGTTGAATAAATTAATGGATATATGCTTGTGTTTACCCATTTGATTCTTTGACTGATATTTATATG